>CM077103.1:32825100-32853376 GCA_039619505.1 Cimex hemipterus | reverse complement strand
TATATATATATATATATAATTTTTTTTTTTTTTATGAGTGTTTACTCTTCTAAAGGAATGTCTTCTTTTTGGTGGTGAAATCGATGAAAATTTCAGACACTTGTAAACCAAAAAATATATATGAACCAGTTTATTCCACTACTTGTGCTTTCCATGTGTTTTTGTAATTCTGTCCTCTTTGAATTGATAAACTTCTAGCTCTTTTTTTTCTTTTTTTTTTCTATCCTCGGAAGTGTGTAACAATAATGACTAAATAAACGTTGTTTCTAAACACAAGTAGGATAAAATCAAATTAGAAATTTGCTATAGACTGCTTATATGCTGATATTTTATGACCTGGTAATATAAAAACCTTGGGGGGAGGAGAATAGCAATTTTGGTGTTTTGTTTTGACATTCGGTACCAATTTTGCATTTTTAATCTAACGCTAAACTTTGTACTGTTATTGTTTCAGGGATGAACATTTTGGTACTGGTGAACCGGATGATGATATTATATTTGAAGATTTTGCTCGCCTCAGACTAAAAGCCGGTGAAAGCGAAGCCTAAAACATTTCTAAGTAAAGAAGAGATGAAGCGGAAAAGAAAGATTACCCTTTATAACACGTAAGATAATTGTATACTAATTCAGTATAATAACACAACACAAAAGTACAAGTCGGGCACACAATTATACAAACAAAGGCATTTTTGATATTGTCCCAGAATCTTTAGTGGAGGCCCAGTGATTGGGCATTGCGGTCAGTTCTACTTGCCCTTGTTTATTTTAATTTAAAATTGTAATCGGATGTATACAAAAAAATTTTTGGATCTGTAACTGCATTCCAAATAATATTATTATATGTTTATATTTTTAAAAACTTGTTTTATCTATTTCTAATATTGTTTTTAATATTATTGGAAAATTTTATATGCCCCCTGCTTTAATCTAGTCCACAGAAATTGAAGTTAGGATGTGTGTTGTATATTTTGTTTGCTATTTATTAATATGCTATGCAAGTCAAGCCCAGATACAATCCAATGAAGACAGGTTTTATTTGATAATTTGCCCTTCAATTTAAGGCTGCCATTGCTAACTTACCCAAAGAAATGTTAGTTTTCCTATGCCTGTTTGAACCAAGTCTGTTACCCAAAAAATGTACCCAAATTCCCAGAAGATTATAAAAAATTTAAAAAAAATTGCCTGGTTGTATTTTAATTATTATAGTTGTCTCCAGTATTTCTATGCACAAAAAAAAGGTTTAAAGAACTATAATGCAATGTTATATGTGAATATTTGTATGGTATGTAGTGAGAAATATGTTCTTTAGAAATTGTTTTTAGTACTAGTGTACATTGGTATGTCTTGTAATATATTTATTTGTAATTTAAAGAAGAGATTAAAAATTATTATTAAAAACAAAAAAATGCTGCATTTATACCACTTTTTTTATCAGGTGGGGATTTGATGCTTGATATTATTTACATTCTTTTTTCTTCTTTTTTTACTCCAAAAAATTGACTTCCAATGAATTTTTTATCGAATTATTAAATTTTGATAATTTATTGAGTAAAAACTATTAAGTGAAATTATATTTTAGCAGAAAATTGGCAATAATAGATTTTGGGGTACCTCATAGGTTTAAGACATTTTTATAATGTTATGATATCGATATTATATTCAATATTACAAATTAAAAAAACAAATAAATAAGAAAAAAGAAAAATTGTATGGTATAATTTTGTATACATTTCACATATATTTATGGATGTAACAAAAAATCTAAAAAATATTAACGTATCAATAAAAAAATACAATATTCTTTGAATATTAATATTTGACTTTTATTACCACACCAAATTTACCTTATAGTGCCCTTTTTAAGATTTTTTTTTTTTTTTTGAAATAGTGATTTTTTGATAATTTGTTGAAATTTAATGTACTATTTATATTTTATTTTTGTACAAGTCGACAAACATATAGTACTGTGCGCTTTAAAAATAAATATGATATTTTATATAAAAAATTTGGTAACTGGTTATCAAAACGAACTTCAAAATCTTTAGATTCGAAAAAATATGTCACTAATTTAACTAATACTGTAATACCAATGATGTTTCAGTATATTGATTTTAGAGCCTACCTACAATTTACCCTATCCAAACCTATAATTTCCCAACCAATGATCTCATAAATGATGCCGAATTGATTGTTAGTAATATAAAAAATTAGAAAGAGAAAAATAATGTTAAGCAGACTCTGCTAAAATTATAAGAAATGGATTTACCAAAAATAAACTCTGCCTAACTCTCTTTTTGAAAAATCCATTCCAAAAATTCGAACATTCACAAAAAACAATCCAAACTTGATTATTTCAAAAGTAGATAAGGACAATGTCTCAATGGTCTCATTGTAAAAAAGAACGCAAGAATTATTAAATGATAAAAAAATATATATATAAATTAAGTCTGATCCGATGAAGAAAATTCAAACAAAATGTAACTCTTTAGTTGATAGTTCTTATACAAGCCATCAACCTGGTTGACAGATGGTTTAGAATGGAGGAAAAAGAATAGGAAGCCTAAAAACATCATTTTCCAAGGAGGCCAAATATCTAGGTATCCCGCTAGACCAGCAGCTCACTTGTAATCCACATATCCACTGATCCAACATTGCCAGAAGGTTCTGTGCCAAGAAGTGGAAATTAAATCCCACAATGACCCTACGGTTATACACCTGTGCTTAAAACCAAGCTGTCATTGGGGTCAGTAGTGAGGTGGACCGAGACTAGGCCAAAGCAATCAGTTAATTTAGACCCAAAGACAAGCTTGTTGCTGAGTCACTGGAGTCATAAGCACAATTCCAACTCAGGCATTGGAGGTGTTGATAAATCTCCCACTATTTACTATTTTAATCGGAGGAGAAGCCTGAGCAGCAGCTCACAGGTAATTGGACACTCATCTACAAGGATAGGCCATGTAAATAGACAAGGAAACTGTGGGAGGAGATACAGGTAGATGCCATTACTCCAAAACAGAACTGAACTAAAAAAAGAAAAATGGGAAGAGTGGGTCAAAGGAACACCTCTATAGACAAATTCCTACTAGTACGCTAACAGTTCCAAAACTGACAAGCGCACTGGGGTTGGAGTCTTCGGGATGAAACCTAACGATGGAATGACTTCTAAGCTTAGGTAAATATGCTACAGTTTTCGAGTCTGAAATCCTAGCATTGAACACTGTGACAGGGAAATTAAACATCTATGAACGTATTTCTGGAAGGTAGCTATCTTCTCTGACAGGCTGCACTAAAGGCCCTTGTTTTATGTGAAGTGAAAGCAAAGAGTGTTGCCGTTTGGCACCACTTGGAGGTCATGGTGGAAGTCGGTGACACTAATGTCTTGACCCACCATGAATTCTTGGGCGTTTGGGGCATAGAGGCAATGAAAAAATTGGCATGTTCGCCAAAGAGAGTGCATGGATGCTCTAGGTCCCAAACTCTCCTGTGGCCTAGCCATCTTGCCACAAAAGAGGATACCTCTTACAACGGATCATTAATGAGTCCAAAGTTTGATTGAATAATTCCCCAAGCATAAGGCCCGCAAGAGATTCATATAAATACCATCTGCAAAAGCCATAAGGGAATTACTGAAAGACAACCACAACCTAACTCGGAATCTGGTAGGACTCCTGACAGGGCATTGCCACCTAAGAAAGCACATGTACCAGAGAGGAGCACAGTCAGAACAAACACTGTAGATTCTGCCAGGAAGAGAAGGAGGCTGCAGGACACCTTTTATGTTTTTGTGAGGGTTCAGATTCTTGTAACTGGAGAAAAGCCGCGAACAAGATCCTACATTACAGAGCGCTGGTAGGGCTATGGTGTTATAAAGAGAGTTATAAAAACCATATAGGAGCTTAATAGATCAACTCAGGTTGAGATGCAGAAGGCCTTTTGGCCATCTCTTTATCCCTACCCTCTATCCCTCTTTAGTCTTTCTTTAGTTGATAAAAAGACGAATAATGTGTTATGCCCAAATATGGCCTTCCAAAAATCCGCAAATTGGGCCGATAGTTTCATTGATTAATAGTCCAACTGTTGAACTATCAAAATTTATTGCTAATACATTGTTCAAGTTAGATTTATGAAAATCTTATGATGTTAAAAATTCATATATCTTTAGAGAAACTGTCATCAGCCTCAGTATAGAGAGGATGAGATATACATATATCTTTAGATGTGGTCACAGTATACCATTAAGCTGGGTTTTCATTGTGCACACAACTTACTGGCAGTTTCACTAAACTTGTCTCATATTGTGGAGACCTCACCGAGACTGAAAATTTTGATGCAAAGATATTTGGGAGTGAGTCAACCGGCTGTCGATTTTTTAGTGTACAACAAAGTTGTTTGTTTTGCTTTGAGTAAATGCACTTCATGGAGACTGCACAGAAAATCGTCAGCTTTTTAGGACTACTTTGGTGTGAGAACTGCACCTAAATATATACAGATATTAGTAATGGTAATTGGCTTAACATTGAATGCCCCGGGACCTATAGAAAAGTGGAGGAAAATGACCTCGGGTTTTGAGTGTATCAGCTTCTATTTTGACGAGAGATTTTATGTTTGTGGAATTTGTGCATATGCTGTTTATTGTAAAGAGAAAGAGTTGACGATTGATCACAAAATGGTGCTCATGAATCATTAGAGGAACTTGATCTGAAAATGTAGCAAAGAAGATGCAGTATGTGTCCTATGTCTCTTGGAAACTTTATAATAGCTAATCTTATATTAGGAAATGGTAAGCACCCAAGGTGTAATTAGGTTTGATGTTGGGTGTTGGTCTGCAAATTGGTAAACTCGCATTTGTAGATGTAGATGAACGATGATTTGGGGTGAGTAATGTACCATGCCCTTGAGAGCTATTGCATCCCTCGTTATGTGCCTATAGCACTCTTGTGAGCCCAGGAAATATGCTGCCACAGTTGGTTAGTTGATGCATTGGTATCTCCTCTACTTCCTTGCAAAATGTGTACATGACATATTGGATTATAACCATCCTCTATTTGACCAGTGTCTGGTCAGGATTCAAAATTTTTTCCTTTAATCCAATCTGTTGCTTTTCATTCCAAAACTTGCTAAAAGGTTCTTTGAGTGTTTGTGTTCAATGAGTGCGTTCCACTTTTTCTTCATTTTCATTTTATCTTTTTGTCTAAGGAACTCATTGATAGTGTGAATCCCTAGGTCGCTGAAAGTCTCATGACCTATCCATGGTATAGCAGCCCACTTTTTTGCACAAGATTTTATTTCTTACCTTGCAACCAGAAATGACTGATGATAAGAAGAGTTTCAACAGAATAAGCACAGGGCTCAAGCCGAAAGCTCTCAATGAAAGTTGATGGCTGCTTTATGCACAGAGTCTGTTTTTACATTATCATTGACAAAGGAGTGCAAATCCATAATCTAATGGAGAACTCACAAGCCTTGTGCCAATTCTGACTTAACCAGAGTTCAGCCTATATAATAGCCAATCAGATAAAGGGTCCGCCTGTTTTTTACTGCAATTAAGATTGGAGTGGTGGAGGATTTGTTTTAACAAAAATGCAGCAATAAAACTTCAGGATTTGTTCATTGACTGATCAATTAATAGTTTCTTACAAGTTATCAATTTTTTGTGTGCTGAAAATGACATCAGATTACGAATGTGTTATGTTGCATGTATATATTGTTATGATGTAGGGGGCACTATGCTTTGTAAGTTTGATATGCTATTAAAAAAGGGCTACATTTTGTGTATAATATGATTTATAATATTAATTAACCAATTTGCTAGCCAACAGCTGACTAGTCAACGTCTCTTTTCTGTGCTCTGTGTTTAACTTGCATTTTTAGTTATTTTAAATGAGATTTTTCAAATTATTTTTTACTAGTGTTATTCAGGAACATATAGTTATTAATATTTTTCCTGGTGATGAATCTATTTTTTTCTTTGTTCGTGTAAATAGTGTACATTGTTAAATAAGAAAGAAAAAATCTGCGTCGGCATCCTATCAACGATACAACAAAAAGTAAGGGAGAACAATTTAGTGGGGAAGTCCCTACAATTCTTTCTTAGTTAAACACCGACCAGAGATGAATCAGTCGCTCGCCAAAGAAAATCCTACAACTACATAGCTCTCTTCTCAAACTTCACCACCGAATTGCTATGACACAGCCTTTGATACAGACACTTCTGATACGGCCTCGCAATTTAAACAAGTCCCCCTCCCAATAAACAAAAGAACATATAACTAACCAACCAGAGTCAATCACTACGACCAAAAAATAAAGTGAAAAAACACTTCACGAAGATAAATAACGATTTGAACGTCGCCAAACCACATCAAACAAACGATGCCGCTCAAGAAAATGCCCATTCCTTGAAATCACCTCCAATAATTTTAAATAATATAGACAACTTTACTGATGTTTGCAGTAACGTAAAAATAATTGGAACTAATAATATGGTCCATTGCTACACTCGTGCCAAAGGCGTGTGACAAACTCACGACAGCGACAGTAAAATGCCTAAACGAGAAACAATACGATTTTCATTGTTTCCAATTGAAAGAAGACAAATGTTTCGGAATCGTCATACGAGGATTAAATTCCACAACGCCAACCAATGAAATAAAATATGAAATTTCAAAACTAGGATTTTGCGTCAAAAGGATCATCACCCGAACTGCCTTACCTCTGTTCTTCGTAGATTTTATACAGAATGAAAAAACTCGTTTATTTTCAAAGTATTCTCATCTACACTATAGAACATCCCTACAAAGATCCCGTACAAAGAAAATACTGCTACCACCATCGTAACTGCGCCAAGTGTGCAGGACCTCATATTTCTTCCGACTGCGTCAAACCACCAACCTTACCCCGCCGCTTGAGCTTTATGTGGCGGTGCACACCCCGTCAACTACCGAGGATATGCCACCTTTAAAGAATCGCAGTATATACAAATGAGTAGACAGAACAACAAAGATCACTCAGCCGTTCCTACTCCACCAACTAGGACACCGCCGGGAGCATCCAGGAAAATGACAATCGAGCCAAACCATGTATCAACATCGGATACGATCTTCAGTCTACAGTCAATCTACCCGTTATCATCGAACACTGGGCAACCATTCCTGTAAGTAATGAAGAAACAATGATAACCATCTGGATATAAAAATTTAAGAAATAATTGTTCTGTGTATGGGGGTTAACTCACCGGAAGAAGGATCAAAATAAATCCGAAACATTATGGGTTGAAAGAAAAACTGGTTGTTGTTTTTTTGTGATGACCTATTATCCCACCTTTGTATATACATGTAAATTAACTAATATTCAGGATTTGTTCGTTCATGGTATGTGTTTTTCTTTGATAGCTGAATGGGGTCCGCCAGTTCTCGTTACCTCTCGGTAAGATTTTTTAAAAATTTCATTGAACAACCCGAATGCCACTGTTTCAACCGGATTATTCAAATCGATTAACCTCTCAAATGTCCATCAAGCCAGGTGAGAACTCGAGGCAAACAATAGCCGCTGCCTCCTTCTTCTTCACCTTGCGCAAACATGGTAAAATTTTCTGTTTAATTATTGAGTTCTCATGGCTGGCCCGTTGGCCGGGTTGCAACAAATGTCTGCAACTTCGTGCGACTCGTCCTCCATTCTTATCTTTTTTCTCGATTCCGAAGCAGAAAACTTCAGAAAGAGCTTCGTAATGGCTTATGGTAGACACAAAGGCTAAAAGAAATTATTAAGGTTTTCAGCATCCAACTTAATCAGGGTCGAAAATCAACACTAATGCACATTTATATATTTTTTGAAATAAATAAACTGGATGTTTTGGACGAGGCGTTTAATTGCTAAGTGCACTCAGCCGATCTTCATACTCCATTTAACAAAGGGACTTTCGATTACACGTTATCGATAGCTAAATCTACAAATTAATTTAACTATGATATAATTTTTACATAAATAAACTTACAAAGAAGTTATCAAACGATTATTTTGGAATGTATACATGGGCGACAATTAGGGGAATTGGGTTAGGAAAATACGATTGAGTTTCTTTAACAAACGATGTTAAATTACTGAAGATATGATTAAAATGTAAAAATGACTCTGGCTACAAATTACGAAAATTGGATATTTAACTCGACTCGAAGCTCTTAACTTTCAACGTCTATTCGATGCTCGAAAATTTTGGAAAAATGGAAAACGTCAGCAACTCATTTCACTCCGTTTATACTAAACGTTGTGCTATCTAAATGTGGTACTGTTGAAAGTATAGCACGACAATTGTAAGGAAAGTAAAATTACATATTGGCGAAACTATGCTACACCTTCACTTTGAAGAAAATTGAATCTGGAAGGGTCCACTCTGTTAAAAGTTTTTTAAATGCCGTGATGCCACGTACAGAGGTGAGATAAGACTCCATTCTCGTCTCGCAATTCGGTTTGTAAAATTTATCATCATTCAATAATCTCAATAAAAAATTTTTTTTTGCTTTATGTGGAGACATTGACACTGAATAGCTTATGCTTCTAACATATCGATCTTGGCCTTTTTGGTTTACCCGGAAACCTTTGGTTAATCCACTGCAAACACCGCTTACGGGTGTTTAAATTTTTTTTTTAAATACGTTCCACCAATTAAAAAATCTTCTCTAGGATCTTTCTTATTTCGAGTTTTGTCGAAACTTTGTTGGGCTTCGGAAAAACTATGATCTGGTCTCAGCTGAGTATTTCAAACACAACGTTCCTTGAGTGGTCTTTTTGAGTGTCAGTGGTGACTGATTGTCTAATTGTAGCTGTGTCTTCCTCTCTCATTAATTATTACTATTTGTATACTATTTATTGCTGCGCTACTATATGTAACTATTTATAATATTTTCATGGGAATATTTTTTTAAAGAAAGGAATTTAATTTAATTATGGATTCCAGATTCACTTGCAATTTCGGAAAACCGCGGAGTAATGTTAGCCAGTAGGCGGCTTTTCTCCACCTGGCAGAAATAATGGCCCGATAATGAAAAAATTATACGGTCAGACCGTTGTAACTCGTCTGAGCGAAACATACGACGAAAACAGGCGTTCTTGGATAAGGCAAAAGAGAAATTGATCACCAAAAAAAAACAACTCAAAGTGCGGAATCTGAAACCCCAGAGAGGAAGTCCCGTCCCGCCAGACAAGGCGAGATAAACAAGAAACAAAAGAAATAGAAGCGAGAATGACAAAAGAACGACTCGTTGTAACAGGCTGTGTGAACAAAACTTTTCCAGAACAATTCTGGGAGATCGACGGACCCTTTCTTAACGTTTTCGGCGCCCAGCTCGGCCGGGCGGACCAAAAAACACGTATGTCCGCGATTCAATTGACTTTACTTCATACTTGGGAATCGGCGAGGTCGGTCTTTAAAAGTTTCAACAGCCATTGGTAAATCGTCGAAATCCGTTTTTAACGGTTCAGAATAATTCGAGTATGAGACTCTTTCCCAACGTCTTCCACGTCGTCATCTTTAGGAAGCCACATGTTTGTTGTTGTAATCTTTATTTTTACTTTCATTCAGCATTTCCAGTCCAATGTCGGTTGCTGATCATAAATCTCGGTCCTCAGCATCCATTGCGGAAGTAGTCTTTCTTCCATCACCCTTGTTACCATTCTAATGTTGTGCGAGGCTGCCTCTTTTCCAGTTGGGGAGAATAGCGCAAACTCTCTCCTCATGTGTGTGCTTTAGTTTCTCCAAAGGAAATGTTTCGGTTTCCTCCAGGACTCTAAGAAAAAAGCTCACTGAAAATAACCTCAGGGTATAGCGCACGACTCGTGGACAGTTTAGAACATGGCCAGGATTGGACCTAATGGCAAACTTAAATATATACTGGGATGTTTCTCTTGATGTATATTCCTGTGATATCAAAATTAAATGAGATAATCTAGACGGGCATATACAAAAGTTACATCCCGAAGTGAGTTAATCCTCAGGTAACTAAACCTAAAACAACATTCCTAAAATTTTAGCTGTAATTAAAATAATGTAGGTGGCATTAACAGAGCCAAATTAAAGAAAAAAAATGATTTCCAAGTGATCAAAAATAAAGACTTTGACGAATGATGATGATGATGATATTTCAGGGTGTTGTATACTACGCCCTTTAAGAGCTATTGTATCCCCCGTTCTCTGCCTGTCATAATGAGAGGCCCGAAGTCCCTGACAATACGCGAACGATACGGCTTAAAATTGTATGTCCGGAGTATATCTCTAATTGTATTTGATGATGATGATGATATTTCAGGGTGGTTGTATACTGCGCCCTTTAAGAGCTATTGTATCCCCCTCTCTGCCTAGTGCACATCGGTGAGTCCTATTTCATCCCCAAACTTGATTAAAAGCCCGGTTTTATTGGTTGAAGCTCTTCTATGGTCACATTGCACATCCCAAAACACTTCCTCCTGCGGGCTAATGTTGCTGCACAGTTTGTTAGTAGATGTGTTGGAGTCTCTTCTGCTTCTTTGCAGAATCTGCATGTGCCATCTTGGATTATTCCAATTTTCTTTAGATGCCCATTTAATCTAAAGTGTCCTGTTAGGATTCGCAGTCTGTTCCTGCCTCCTTTGACACGCCTTCTGTAATTTCTTTCTCTCCGAAATTGATTAGAAGATTCTTGGATTGTCTGTGTCCAATAAGCGAATTCCAATGTTCCCTTATTTTCTTTTTGTCCTTCTGCTGAAATATTCATTGATAGTGTGGGTTCCTATGTCACAGAAGGGTTCGGGTCCTGTCAGCGGTGTAGCTGCCCCTTTCCTTGGAAGGGTGTCCGCTTTCTCATTGCCTTCTACTCCCAGGTGTCCTGGGACCCAGCAGAGGCTAACTTTGTTCTACGTACCTAATAAATTTAATTTGGTTTTGCAGTTCAGCACTATTCTTGACCTAATGGTATTTGAACTTAGTGCTTTGATGGCTGTTTGGCTGTCTGACATGATAGCTATATTCTTGTTTTTGTATCCCTTATATAGGTTGAATTGCACACATCTTTCTATTGCGTGAATCTCTGCTTGAAAGATACTGGTGAGTTTTCCCATGGGTTCCTAGTATTTGATACCAGGTTCAAATACTCTTGCTCCTGTACCTTCTAGTGTTTTGGATCCATCTGTGTACCAAAGGAAGGTGTCATTTTTAAATGAATTGTTTTCCGCATGACTTTGACGAAAGGCAAACCCCAAATTTTATGAAGGTACACTGGATCAAATATGGACCAGGGCGTAGGTGTAAAGGGCTTAATCATTCCGCAATAAAATTCCTTGAACTGAGGTCCATGCAAGCAAACATTATGCACTAATGTTGAAAAAGAAGAAAATGAACAATACACAAATATCTACATTCCTTTGGCAGTTAAAGTGATGTCACATTCGAAAAGGTTCCCATAAGGTAGTTCCATGTACATGAAGGTATAGAAGGAAACGCGTAGGCTGGCCAACAAGGCAAAAAATGGGCAACCTGAAATTACTTGGTTGCAAACATGCATGTAGGAATGACACACGTATGAGAATCGTGCTTGAACACGGCTGTGAGTATCTTGAAGTTAACATGCTTACTCCGAAAACCAATGTGTTATTTTGGACATTTTCCGTTATTGTGCTTCCGCCTCACTCGATCTCTCTCCGGTCAGTTAACGAAATGCTCCTTTAAAGGAAATCATAAATACTGAAACATTTTATTGTAGGTAATTCGTATAATAATAATTAAGAGTACAAATTGGTAATAAAGCAAATCACATTAGAATTCCTGGGGGACATTCACATTTCTTGCCGTACATGACTGCCGCCACATAAATTCGCGTAGATATGAGTCCAATAAACTTCGGCGGGTACCCCACTGCCTTTGTTTTTCCGCACTTAACACACTTTCAATGGACTGGTTATATGCGCGAGTGGTCGGGTCGTCAAAATTGAGAGGGTGGTTCATTGTCATAAGGAGGAAAGGAGGATCCGGAGATAATGTTTCATATTTCTTCCATAGAGAGTTTGAGAGTGGCGGCTGATCTAACAACAGCGACCGGAAAACATTCTCTCGTTTCGCGGCAAATGCCACTAAAAACCCATTTGTGGAACAATAGAAACATAAATATTTTATCTGTAGTAAGATTCTCACTGCAAGAAAACAGCGATCCATCAATCATCACAGTGCATTTGGGGCCACCATTGCGCGAATGTTTGAGCAAAATAGAGTTCATGTAAACTTTATGCATTCAGTTTCACAAATCAACTTGTGCTTTACATTTAACTCTCTTTCACAGAATTTAACGCTTACCATTTCGTATGCCCAAGCATTTATGAACAGACCAGTGGTCGAATGTGGCAGTCTTGAGCCAATTATATATGTGTTTCTTCTTAACGCCATTTCCGCCTTGCACCTACGTTTGTCACACGATCCTGTCATCTCACGGCTAGTGGAAGACGCCCTTCTCCTGGAGGAAAAGAACTGCCGTTTCCTTCGTTTTGAAAGCGTCGTTTGCGAGAAAGTTCATTTTTATTTAACACCGAACCAATAGATGAAACCCAACAATACATCCTTTTAATGCTCGCTCAATTTTTGCAACCAAGTACTGTCCTATTCACTTCCTAATCCCTACTATTCACTCAGTGTCTGTTTTCTGTGTAGACGTGTCATACGACACACAATAATGGCACACAGAAAAGAAATACTTTGATTGAATTTAAAATTTCTAGCATTGTACAAATTCATTTTTTCACATCCTACATGCATTTGTATAATTCAAACAATGTTTATAAATCCCAGGATCATACTCGCAATATGTTTCGGTCCTCGGACAGGTGAAAACTACAAAATGAGCACAATTCGGCAATAAATATGGATGTCCCCCTGGGTCTCAAATGTGATTTATTTTATTACCAATTTATACTCTTAATTATTATTACACGAATTACTTACAATAAAATGTTTCAGTATTTATGATTTCCTTTAAAGGAGCATTTCCTTAAGTGACCGGAGAGATTTAGCGGTAGGGTGGGGCGGAGGCATATTAACGGAAAAGGTAATATTTTTATATTTTGCGCGAAAATTGCGATTTTACGTAAAAATCCTTCGAATTTGCGATACTATTAAAATATGCAATTTTATGCGATATTCATAAAATATGCAAAAATATGCTCTATAAAATTTAAACTGCTTCCTAGATAGATGATTCATATAGATAATTGATTTCCTCGGACGTATGTGGGGGGCAAATAAAATATGCCACTGCATAAAAATCCATAAAGCTATGACCTTAATATTTTTATTGTTTCCCATTTGTAATTGGGAAACCGAAAATAAATAAATAAACATATAAATTAGGGGCTTAACATAAGCACTCTACTTATTGTAAATACAGCGAAAATAACATGTACTTTTGTCACAATTAAGTATACACATTAATTAATAAAAAATAAACAGTCCCTATTCCGTTTGTCACCGTACCAAAATACATTTTTTTTTGTATGCTTTGACCATTTTTAAATTTATTAAGAAAGTATTAATCTATTTTATGTATCTATACCATTCATCCATGTAATCTCTAATAGATAATTTAAAAAATTCTAATAAAATTCAAAGTTGTACAAAAAAAAAATATTTCCTCCGGGCCGGATTTGAACCAGCGACCTATGGATATCCGCTCTCTCTCGCCCAACTACAGTCCACCGCTCTACCAACTGAGCTACCAGAGGAGTTGGAGAAACAGCTGACTAAACGTGAAATTACACGAACCTGCCCTCCTCTTGACCCTCTTTTCACGTATTATATTATTTCGTTGACTTGTTATTGTTATTTTCATCGATAATTATAATTATTATTGCATTTTGCAGTTGACAAATTTGAGTGTTAACTTAACTTAAAACAGTATAATAAAGAACAACATTAACAAAATATTAAGATACGTAAAAATTGATATTCTTCATTATTTAAAGTCCATCATGAAGTTGGTTAAAAAATTTCAATCTACGTCTTATTTTTTTATGAATGGAATTATATCCAGTGATGATTAATTCGTGAACAGCTTTAAACTAACTCATAAGAAAATAAAGTGCAACATTTACAAATATCAATTTACAAAAATTAAGATACACAAAATTGATATTCTTCATTATTTAAAGTCCATGTTGAAGGTGGTTAACATTTTTTTACATTTTGTTATGAACACTTTCAATAAAACCTAGATGCAATAAAGAATTGAACTATTCATCATAGTTAAAAAGAGGAGAAAAAAATTATATTGATGGAACTGTAAAATTTGAGGTAAAACATCCTAGTAATTATCATTGAATTAAAATATAAATACATTAATTGAAATATTAATTAATTAAAAATAATTAACTTTATTAAGGAGACACAATTTTCGAAATCTAGATCTTCCAGTTGCCAATGAGGTTGTTATTATAGATGAAAACCCCCATGGACTTCAATCAGATGCAATTTTATAAAAAGTTACTACGATAAATTTGGACTCTCCGTAAACTTGGAAAAAACTAAAATTCCGGCGCTTCGACGAGGAGGTCGACTGTCCTCAAGGGAGAGATGGAGGATAGAGACTACGGAGGATCTCAAATTGAAAGTAAAAAGTATTTTGGTGTCGTCCCTTACCTCTCGACACTGCTTTGTGTTGCACATTAAAGTGAAAGTCTCTTGTGCGAGGATATCCCTCAATACTGTTCAGTCGGGTTTCTTCGAGCAGAACATAGTCCACATAATTTTTAAATAGATGGCTACTAGAAAAGACTAGAAAAATTATTGTTTTTTAATAAAGAATTTGTTTGCTTTAGCAACGATCACTCCCAATTTTATGTTATTATATGCTAATGTAGACCTGTTGGAGATTTTCACATTAAAATTGCATTTCATGTACTGCCTCAAAATTCAAGGGCTCTTTCTGACAGGGAGCTTTGGTTGATTCAACTATGTTGTCCGGTTGACCCTCAAGTAGTTTACTGCCCTGAGAAGAGTTTCTTTACTCGTTTCACCCCAGGCAACTCGTGGAATCAACCTCTCTTCCTAACGGGAGGTCAGTTCGATGTTAGAACCCGAGGAAGCAGGAGCACTTCTTGTGTTTCCTCTTTTCGAAAAAAATATGGAAAAGAGGAGAAAACCCAATATAGAAAAGTGTGGGTTTATCCGTTGTTATTGGGAATAACACAATATATGAATTCCCGTCCTTGGTTTATTTCCGTAAATGCCAGATCCTGACCGATATTAGGTTTTGGAGTCATCTCGGCATTAATTGGGATCCCTTTATCCCAGTCTGCTCTGTAAGGTATTTTGATTAGAAACGTTTTGTCAACACTGAATTCAGGGGTCAAGGCATAAGGAGCATCCCCCCCAAGCATCTAGCTGTAGCTACCCTCGAAGTTGTTCTTTATTATGTGAGTAAGTCTGTCCCTGCATTAGCCTATGAATTTTCGGTCTGGCCTTTTCATTCAAAAAGTAAAATATCGCTAATGTCTACAAGAACTCTCCGATTGGGGACTAAAACCGAAAATGGCCCATTGGCTAATAACACCCAAATTGTCGTATGGTTCATTAATCTGGTTGACCAAAGCTCATTAAAAACAAGCTATCTAACTAGTAAGCAGCATACAAAGACAAGAAAGCCTCTGTTTTATGGTAAACCGATATCAAGTGGAAAATCCGAAAGTAGAACCATTTTGGGAAGAATCAGAACCAATTATGAAAAGATGAACCTCTTCCAGATCTTCCTGAAAAGAAGAAACTCTTTTAATCCGACTTCGAATTAGTAACATTCAGCCTAACCAGAATTTCTTTCTCGAAAACCTATTTGTACAATCTGTACCCATCCCACATGGTAATTAAGCAATGGTATGTTGTCCTTTCCATACCTATGCCAGAATTTACTATCAAATCACCCAAGACTCTACTCCAAAATAAATGATAGTTCAACGTCTATAAATTATAACTTCTTATAATATATGTACACTACTTAACTTCTTATATCTTTATATAGACTATCCTACTACATAATAGATAAAATCTTCATCAATTCTTGTTTTCTTGGCTAGCGCCACATTTTGGTTATGTGGAGGTGCCCCCCGGACTCTGAGAGCAATATACCTCCAGTGAACTTGGAGGTAGTATCAATGGTGACTACACAATGAACCCTCTTCTCCAAAACCCTGCGTGCATGGTAACGCTTAAAAGGATTAGTCGCCAGATGTATGTTGGGTGCCGTTTTTTCCAAGCCTGGGGCTGTCACTGCCTGAGGTTTGAGGCTTTGGTTGGGTCCCAGTTGGACTGTGCCGCTGATGAGACATAACATGATGCCGAACTGTTGGAAATAGTTGTTGAAACCCCGTTATAATTTGTCCTCTCTATTAAAGAACTTCCTGCCTTAGTGCCCTAGGTTGCGTCATAATGCTTATGTGTAAATTGACTGATGTGCGACTGTTTGGGCATAAGTGATTGAAACAAGTTGTATACTGGTCTCAACTGCTAATACCATTTTTTGTTTTCCATCATTTTTACCTCAAAAAACACCGAGTTTTACTTATTTAAACCAATGAAACACTTTTGCCTTAAGACCAACCATTACAAGAAAAATGAGGTATGAAGGAGCAAAGTTAGGGCGTATGACCTAAGCGGTTGAAGGCAGTCTCCTGCAATCCGACACAAATATGAAATCTACGGAATAATAACAAATTACTTTTATAATTATATGCTAAATTTTGTTTTTATTATTCGACTAAGAATCAAAGAATTTTTTTATTGTTTATGTTTTCCATTATGGCGATATAATTATTATTAAACATCACTGAGTTTTATAAATGTGTGAAATTTTTTGCCTCGAAGAAGTTGGCATTGTCTAAAATCTTCTAATCCTTTTCTTAGTATATCGCTGTAGTAGGCATATGTATTACATATTTTGAATAATTTATTTTAAAATAATTCTAGTAAAGGAAGCAGGGGGTGTAATATCAATGTTAGTTTAAAGCCCATATATGTTTAACGACCATAATTGACTATATTAATTATTTCAATTAGTGAGCGGCGGATTGAGCCGTCGTGGTTCGAATCCCGCTCATGGCTTTTTCATCTCAACCAAGACTTACGATATTAATCGAGTTAATTTAAAGAACGAAAAATCATTAATATTGGTCACCCACAGAAACAGAAACAAAACAACCTTTACTCGTGGTTAATAAGCAGAGTTCAAGTGAAAACTCGCACAGTTCGTTTAAGGCTTAATTTTTAAAATTGAAAAAAAAAAATCTTCCTCCGGGCCGGATTTGAACCAGCGACCTATGGATCACTGCCTTTCACTGTCCTACTACAGTCCACCGCTCTACCAACTGAGCTACCAGAGGAGTTGGAGAAACAGCTGTTAGAAAGTGAAATCTATTGAAAACAAGCGAAAATTATTTATAAAATTAAATAAATAATATTCTTAGTTATTTTAACAATATTAAAACTCTTGCTGGTGCCCCCCCCCCGAATTTTTTGAGATATTGTATTGCAGTGTTTTATTTTGCCAAATAAAATAAGGTCGTGGGTCCATTTCGTTTTCTTGTCTTATTCTTCAGCAGTTTAACCAGCCCGGTATTTAATGTACGGAGTGTTGTTTGACATTGTGAAATAGACTTTTATCTTGGGATTTTTCATCATTTTTCCTCCTTTATTGTTTTCTATCTTTTGGATGTTTTTGTCGGGTTATATAAATTTGAAAAGCGACTCGGGACAATGGACTCTATATGTCGTTTTGCTTCTCTAATCTTTGTTTTGTAACGACCCATTATATTATTTATTCTCACACGGACTTTTAAAACAGTTTTTCGAACACCGAGTTGACACTAATGGAGAAATGTTTTTACCAATTTCACATTCACATGTAACTAACAAAATATTATTTTTTTAAAATGAAGAAACTTTTAACGCAATTATTCATCAACTTTTCCCAGACATAATGAAAAAACAACTATCAATTAAACTGCTCAAAAATGAATAGGGATATTTGTAATTTATCCCTATTCTATTAATTTTAATTAAATTAACCGATATATTCTTGTTCGTTGGATAAAACAAAACAGAAACTACAAACCTAAAAACAATGGATATTAATACACATTGTTAATGACTTAAGAATAGTAAACTGAAGATTACTCATTGTGTAAACAAACATCTTTTCTCGTCATCTCTCACTTTTAATCTAGTTGTCTTTTAACCATGGAAAGACATAATGTTGAACCAGAAGTTCACAATACTAATAGGCTTTAGCCCGATTCCAAGAGAACTGGAAATGCCGATAAAAGGGAGCCCTTTCCAAAGTGCCCGCCAGATCGTAAATAAAGTACAAGATGTTTTGGCAAGGCAGTTATGAACATAAACGATTCTTAACTGTTTATGGTGGGAACGTGACTTCACATTCCATGCCTCTTGAGACGACCTGCAGACCCTCGCTACCAGCTAATGAGGAGAATATTGTGCAGCGAGCGCCTAGAAGAGAACATCAATTGGAGTTCTGTTATCTTTACTGACGAGTCGCGTTTCTGTCTGTGTGTTAGCAGTCGCGGAAGAATTTAGCAAGAACAGGGGATGCGTACAACGTCCCGGTGCAATTTGGAGTAGGGCTATAATGATCTGGGCTGGGATTTACACTGGAGGACGAACTGAACTCCATGTTGGTGAAAGAAACATCATCGCAGTCCATTATGTCCAACAAATTATCGAGGAATACGCCCTTCAAACCAGACTCTCATTGGCAGAGATTGTCGATTTCTGGATGACACAGCCAGACCTCATAGAGGTAGAGTTGGTCATCAATGTTTAGAAAAGCTGCGAATTAACCATCTACTCACGTAGGCTTTTCGATGTCCATCCGCAGCCAGTCGACCTTGCACAGCTGAGAGCAGCGTTGCAACATCTATGGATTGAAATTTCTTATGAAATTAATGTTAAATAGGAGTATGTTAATTAATACTTCATCAATGTTTAGAAATCCTAGCAATTTCACATCTGCCTCTTCCCCCATTGTCCCAGTTCTCAATAGTAATGAGAATATGAAGAATGCAGAGTAGACTTTTCGATCGCCATCTGCAGCATACGTGCAACCACCGAGCGCAGCGTTGTAACATCACGGAGTGACATTCCCAATGAAATTGGTGACAACCTTAGTAATATTATGTCTAACAAGGACACATAAAAAGGTTTAGCAGGCATTCATTGTTTAAAAAAGTTATTATGCCCGGTAAACAAAACTATGATATTAAAACCTTTCATTTTGTTATTTTTCAAAATCCCTTACTTAAATTTTCCTTTAGTAAAAAGAACGATTGTTATTAAATTTTAATGCAATTCATTATGAAAATAATATAAAATTCTATGGAAAGTAAATACTACAAAATGAAAGTTTCCCCCGAAAAAGTATTATAAAGTGGTTTGACTTATCAATTAATAAAAGATTAATAAAATTAATAGAAATTAATAAAATACTTTACCTGTACAACGCAGAATGGTTAAAAATGTTCCGACCAGATAACTTTATTTAGCTAATTGATCTCGTTCACTATTTACGACGTCCAACAAAGCTTCGTTTAAGTTCTAAGACCAAAAACGCAGGTTTTCTCCAACATTTTTCAAAATATTTCAGAAACTATACCCTTTTTTGAAAGAAAAAAATGAAAAGGACTTCCTAGGCATGATGCATGTTGAGATGAACAGCTCTAAATAATCCATTTGTCATTAAAAAAATGGTTCCCCCCTCAATTATAAAAAATTTTACATGTACAAACAAATAAAATAAATTTTAAAACAAGAAAATCATTTGTATTATTGTTAAAAAAATCCATCCTTCATTTTCTACGTTTTAACATCTATCCAAAGGATTCTTGCCGCGATGTCCATTCATGAATCCAAAAATCATTGCAAAATCTTATCGTTTTGTTTTAACGAACCATTTCAATTTAAACAAAAGTTAATTATCGATAAAGTCCTCACGATTTTTACAAAGCTGATAGTTTATATATAAAATCATGAGCAATTCATTAATTGAACCAGGAGTGATTTTTTCCTTTTGAACTATTCGGACTACTATGATTAAATGTTTATTTTTGTATCTTACAAACAACGAATAAATCTTTGAGTTATATGCTTTTTGTAAATAAATTGAGTGGCTAAGGACTAGAAAATATTTTTAAAAATATACTTAAACAAAAAAGCATAAAAAAAGAAAGTATAACACATCCACAATCTCGTATTATTTCATCCATTGTTCCTAATAGTGAAGACGAATGAAACGACATGTAAAAACGAGTTTAAAAAAAACTTTTTTCACATATAAATGGCAAGAAGTGCGTTGTAATTTTATTGCATTTCCTCATTCAAAACAGAAAGGAAAAACTGTTCGCGGATGGTACCTTGAACCCCAGGCAGAGTGAAAAGTGTGTAGCAACTCTCCTGGGAAAACAGATTCCAACGCTAGTGCAATCATATTTATAAATCCCGTCTTTCCTTCAATCTGCAAGGGCATCGTGTGTATTAGACACCGGGTGCAATTATACACAAGAATCCACAAACGAGCAGTTCTCACAGCCGTTAAGCAATGCGTCGCAGATACGAAAAACTGTTAAATTAATAGGCGAAGTATAAGTAGAATTGCACGCTTCTTGCGTTTTTCCCTTTTTAAACGGCCCATCATATTTGTTCTACATCCTAGAGAGTTTAAAATAATGTTTCAAAAAAGTATCCTGTTTAAAATTGCCCAGAAATACAGTTAAAAGAAGCAATTTCAAAATACTATATTTCAGTTATTTGTTTTTATGACTACTCTTTCCATTTTTAGGCAATTCATTATCTATTCTATTTCATTATACCTACTTAATAAGTTTTTCAATTCTTGAAACTCCAAACCAACGGCGGGTCCAGGTTGGTCATCATGGGGGGGGGGTAAAATTTCGACTTTTATAAGGCACATAAGACATAAAAGCGTGTTAATCGAGAGAAAAATCTGCACAGTGATTTTTCGGCTCAACGCACTACTTTTTCCTCCTTCAAAAGGAAAACTAAAAAAAAAAATTGATTTAAAAGTTTCAGTACTTTAATTTCAAAAATGAACATATTTTTCGTATATTTCCAAAATGTTTTTCTAGAATATAAAATTTTAATTACCAACTTAAAGGTTATCACATCGAGAGATCGAATAAGAAAATTAGAGGCAAAGATCAGAAAAGCTCCAGAAGCACATGTCAAATCCTGAAAAAATCATGGTCTGCAATGTTATGTTTTACCACAAAACATAAACGAAAATACCTTCACGGCAATACGTAGTGAGAGGTAGATTTCTTTCTTTTGCGGATTTCAATCCAGAGGTGTTAAAAATTTGCTACTTTAAAAATTATGGAATAATTTGAAAACCATGGGTACATATTATTATTTACTAATAGCTTATTTACTATATCAATGGTCAACACTTAGATCTTCCGCTATTTTCATTGTTGTCTTACTTCAGTTCTCTTCAATCAACGTTTTCAGTTGTTCATTGTCAACAATAGAAGGCATTAATTTTGCACCAACATAATACATACTTAATTATGCACTACTCATACAGTTAACGTGAAGAACTCGATATTCATTCCTCACCCTTTACACGTATAATGTAACTAACCTAATTGTTAGTTGATGGAGTAC
Organism: Cimex hemipterus; assembly: GCA_039619505.1. Taxonomy (NCBI): domain Eukaryota; kingdom Metazoa; phylum Arthropoda; class Insecta; order Hemiptera; family Cimicidae; genus Cimex; species Cimex hemipterus. Next base: position 32,831,682 of record CM077103.1, on the reverse strand, counting down.
TCTATATTCCGCCATCGACTATCTCACTTTACGCTAATAAATGCACTCCCTCATAATACACACTAGCGTACACAACAATTTCTGTACTACATGGTATGGTACAGTTCCTAATTCCTTATTTCAGTATAATAGACTCTATCCTTCTTCCTGGAAGCATCAGGCCATTGACTGCTCTGCTACAATTTCATTCCCTAAGTTATTTTTGTAAGTTAGGTTAAATCTCCATTGAGCTGTTGCTTCGGATTCGATGATGATATTGGGTGACTATTTCCTCTTCCTCACTACATAATCTGCAGATGATTTTTTCGTTGTATATGCCCATGTTGTGTAGATGTTTTTTCAAATGCCAGTGACCGGATAGTCGTCCTACCACATATCTAAGTTTACTACCACACTACGTTTACTGTATATAGCGCCGCTAGAGTTTGTCCACTTCTCCTTTTGCTTTTCTTGAATCCATTCTGCGATGGAAGCTTCTATAGTTGTTTTTGTTATCTCAAGAATGTGTTCCAGAGCTATGTATGATCTTGCAAATCCTCCTCTGGCCAGTCAATCTGCTTGTAATTCAAAATTCCTTTGTGTCTTGGCACCTACCACCACAGGTTGTGGAGACACTAATTTTGATGTGAATCTTTTACATGCTAATGCTTTAATAGCTTCTTGGCTATAAGATCTTATGAAAAAATTTTGGCTAGTGTAACCTCTTTTAAGATTTTCCAGGGCACAAGCATTGATGGCACGTATTTCCGTTTGAAAGACCGACGTGTACTTCCCTAAAGAGTTTGATTCCTCATGTTGTTCAGAAAATGCCAGACGCTTTTTTGGGCGTTTATTTTGGAACCTTCTGTATACCATATTATTGTATCTGTTTTTCTGTGTTCTTCCTCTTATTCATAGTCCGTTGAGACTTTACAAAACATGTTTCCTGGATCGTATAGTCAGTCCCCTTTCTAACAATGGGAGTCTGATTTTGTTAATTATGGTTATATGTTCGAATTGTTTAGTTTTATCCAATTGGATTGTTTCTCGAGCCTAAATCAGTACTATATACAATAAAGCAGCCCTGTTTCCTCCAAGAATTTATTTTAAAATCTCTAATACTCGCCGCCATGCCCTACATTCATACGCGCTCTTTATGTATGGAATTGCACTGTTCAATTAGGTGGAACACATTGAACAATCTTTCTCTACATGCCGGAATTAGGTGTCTGTGTGTCAACCTAGCAAGACCTACGCTTAATCGGGCGGGGATGGTCCTTCTTCTGCAGGTCAAGTTATTTGAGGCTCCTTATCGGCAGTGCTCTTGATACTTAAAGGTTTCTCCGCCGATCCAGCCCCGGTTTAATGATGTTTTATTGCATTTTTAGAATAAGAGTGCCGGGTCGTGCTAGTTAGTCCGGAAGTTGGTACATTTGCGTTAGCCGCCTCATCTGCTCTTTTCGTTACCCTCCAGAACAATATGTACGCGTGCCCAGATCACCATCACCATTTCGCCGAGGTAATCCGGTTCGTGAACATGGATCCATGGTATTTCTCCGACAAGAGCACAACAAGGTAGAACTTTCTTTTTCCTCTGTTTAACCGTGAGAACTAGGTGTTTGGACTATAATGACAATTAATTTATTTTTGACGTGTGACATTTTTTCATTGGGGCTTTTTCTTTTTCTTTTTTTAAGTCTTTTTTATGCTTTTTTGTATCAAGAGGTGTGCTCAATTAATTCTTGTAGATCCCTGGCAAATTAAGATAGATCCTTAATATTCGGAATTTGATACAGGAGTTCAACAGCGTTATTATTTAATTATTGGTAAAAGAAGGGAAGAATTCGATTACAATGAAATTCTGAGATTGTTCAATGAGGCCGTAGAACGGGGATGGGGATGGAAGAACCATCAGCGTCCGAAGACTGTTGCACAAGAGTTCCCCCTCAAGTACCAACTCTATAAAGGATACCCGGGCTCCAGGACGCTCCATAGTCACTGTGATCATGCATCCGCACGGTCTGCTGACGGTGAGTAATTATTTCAGCACATTTATCTCCTTCTGCGAGAGAGAAAAAAACAATCAACAAAGTGCGTGCAAGTGAACGTTTATCTTCGAGGATTACGCGACAACCATCTGCGAGCCATCGTTTATTGAAGTTTCACTGAAAACTATTTAATTATATCTACCAAAATATTGTCAGTACTGACCTAATGATATAATTAAATGAGGAATAACCGGGAAATTTTTCAGCATAGTCATAACGTAAAATAAACATTCATTTAATTTTTTTCGCCTTCACTCGCATTCGACACAAGTGTTAACCGATAAATGAAGTAAAAAATCAAAGCGATAATAACGTTCAAAAATATATGTAATATTAAATTAATTGATTTATTAAGAAACATTCCTCATAGTCTGTGGAATCATACGTTACACCAGCAGCCATGTAAGTTGTTCAGAGTAGTTGAAAAACGCTAAATATTAGTAATTTTCACAGAAAAATATCCTTGTTAAACGAATACTCAAATATTTTTCTTAGATGAGGAGGTGTGAGTGTGGGAGATATAAAAGTGAGTGGTGAGTACACCGATGATATTGTACTAGTTGCGGACAAACCTGTTTGTAACATTGCAATTAATCGTCAATTCGTTGGGTGAATGCTGTGAGTTTTGGGGTTTAGTGGTTAGAAAAGTCCAAAGGGAAGAAAATAGAAGTAGTAAAAATTTATAAATATTCACTGAATTTCGATGCTCATATTCGTGACAAAATCCAAACTAATTTACACTTGGCAGAATGTTTTGTTAAATTCTAAATACAATTAACAAACTTAGGGTGTTTTACGCAGCGTGTCGGAAAAGGCTTGTGAAAAAGGCTGTTCAACCTTCCTTTCAGTAGTTAATTACATTTCAAATTTGGATGTAGGAATGAATAATATGTATATTCTATATGATTGCATTTAAAATACATTTCAAATATTCTAAAACTGCCTGATTATAGAGACTCCCAAAAATTATACGTAAACAAATAAAAAATAAAAATATTTTCCGGTTTAACACATACGAGAAATTAGGCCATTAAGATATCAGCAAGTGGTTAAAACAAAAATTTAGAAACAATTTGGAAACAAAATTTTTGTAAATTAATTTTAAATATAAATTTAGAAAAATGGCAATGCACAGAATAAAAGCTAGAAATGGGATTTTTCATAAAATGTACTACCATGCTGATTGTGCCACTTATTTACATTCTAGATTGTTTGAGGAAGTTAAAATTATAAAGAAAGCAAGGAGTGAACAGTTTAATTTAAATTTGAAATCTTTTATGCAATGTACCATCTTCGCTCATTGTGTAACATAAAATAAATTAAATAAACAAAGTATAAGATTGCAGTCTGCCTATTTTAAAGTCATGTAGTATAAAAAGACGGACTCTAAACTCTTATTATTAATCCTAAAACTATCCAGATTAATTATTTTAACTTATTATGAAATGAAGATATCTAACATAAAAGAACTTTATTTGATTGATTAAATCATTCTATATTTTGAGTCCAGATAGTACAGATAGTATCAAGGACAACTGTAACTGCGTAAAACATAATGCGACAGAGGAAGGTTAATCGGATATGTATAAGATTAATGATATAAACGAAGATGTATGTAAAACATTTGGGAAATAAATCACACATTGGTGGTACTGTCGAGAGGAAGTAGTGCGATCAGAAGAGTAAAAGAAAGAGCGAATAGGTGCAAAAAGGAAAGGACAGTAGGAAAAGTTGAACAGAAAAGAGTATATAGGAGTTAAGAAGTGGAAATGAGAAAAATCTAAGAAAGTGAGAGAAAAGGTAAAGAAAGACAGAGTATAGTTATCAAATGAAAAGGAGACTAAAAAACAAAGTAGTAATGAGAGAAATGTTCATAACAGGAAACAATAGAAAAAGGTAAAGGGTAGTAAAAGAAAAGAGAGAAGATGAACCGTTTATGTTTTGAGGTCTAATTTGAAAAAATTACTTATTTCAATTAATTATTCTTTCGATGTAACATCTTGGCGGAGACGAAAAAGTTAGTGTCTCGAGCGGAATTCGAACCCACAACCGTCGGCTTCGTGACACTAACTTTTTCATCTCAACCAAGACCTTACATAATTAATTGAAGTCAGTAATTTGTTCAAATTAGACCACTAAACATAAATGAATTAATATTTAACAAGTAAAGAAATACTCCACCGACAGCTCCCGTGGCCACTTCATAAGTCGTTGAGAATCAAATCTTGATTATACGGCATTTGAAAAATGGCAAAAAAAGAGGTAAAATTCGAACGTAGGTTGAGGTGGGGAGCTGGTGTCTGAGTGGATAGAATTTGCAGCAGCTCAAGTGGATAGAGCAGGGCGTATTAGCGGAAGGTCGTGGGTTCGAATCCCGCTCGCGACACTGGCTTTTTTATTTCAACTAGTAACATTAATTAATTAAATGGTATTAATTGGTCAAGCGGACCACGAAAACTAGTGAATAAAACAATTATTTATATTATTTTCTTGTAATTATGTGTATAAATTAAATCTCTATAATTTTAATTTCCATGAACATAATACGCGTTTTTCAAACAATCCTAATGTGATTTTACTCAAAATTAAAACTAAATTATACGCAAGACATTCTTCTATTGTTGCTTTAAAATTTGCTAATCCGCATCAAATTAAGTTTCTGATGTCAATAATTGACGATGACTTTTTAATCTCCACCAAGACCTTATATAAAAAGAAAACCCACAGGTAGAATGATGATGCTGTGTGTGTGTGTGTGTGTGTGTGTGTGTGTGTGTGTGTGAGAGAGAGAGAGAGAGAGAGAGAGAGAAAGAGAGAGAGAGAAAGTGAGTGAGGATGTATAAATGTAGGAAACAGCGCAACAAATAAATCGGAAACAAATGGTACATGAATAATTAGATACTTAGAAATTTGAGTGGTGAGTATATGTATTTTTATTCTCTTTTCCTAGTTATCACATCATCCGAGCTATTACCTTTGTTAAATTAAATTACAATTTTTAACGATGTTTCAATTGATTTTTAATTTTTTTTATCGTGCTTCTATTTCCGACTGTTATAATCACTTATTTTGTTTACCTCTCTCGTATTTTCCCTAGGGATTTCTCATTATTTCCCTCCAGCTTCAAAACCTCTTCTCTATTATTAAATTGATGTTTTTTCGCTGTTTTCATATTTGTGTATCAATTATGATTTTCCTTGAGTGTTTTTTCCCTTTTACTCTTCTTACTGTGTTTTGTTGTCCAACTGTATTACTTTTCTTGTACTTCAAATTAATGTTTTTTTCTTTCTCACCTAAACCTCTGTTTCTCTCTATATAATTGCCTATCTGCCATTCAGCCTATAGTTATCTTTGCAGTTATAGTATAAATATTTTTCTTTATCGATAAGTATATTTTTCTTTTTCTGTCACACAGACAGCTTTTCGTTACAATAATCTGAGGTTTATTTAACTTTTTTAAATTGGCGTATTAGTTCCCATAGAAAAGCAGATTTGTGGCTGATGGTCATAACCTTGATTCATTCTTATCGTGGTTATTTTGGGTAAGAATATTAAAATCCAAAATTTGATGCTCTGCGTTTTTTAATTTTTTTTTATTTTAATAAAACTAGGCACGTTGGACATGGCGGTCCCACGACAAAGTCTCAATTGTTAAGTTAATAGAGAAAAAAGTGAACACATTTCCAGGGAAAGTCTAAAGGGAACTAATCGTAAGTTCCTGAGATTTGCCCCTTAAACGCACATTTACATAACAACAGGAATTGTGTGAAACACGTGGGTAATCTGCAGTTAAGGCAGTTACGTATCCTGTCTTCATTTGCAGTTTTGCTGTTCCGACACCAAGGTCGGTTGTTAGACTAATTCGTTTCATTAGAAATAGAACATGAACACAACGGAGAACCGGTTTTGGGAAAAAAAAACAGACAACATAAAAGCAATTATAAAACTATTTAGGTAATGTTTAGAGGTTTGTAAAGGAATGGTCAAGTGAGAGGATGGGTGTTTTATTAATTATCCTTGTGAAAAGTGACACTGGATTTTATTTTTTAAATGCTTCATGAAATTTAACAACACATTTTTTTTTAATGTGAACAGTATTAGTTAAAGGGAGAGAGAGATTGATAATAACGAAATTTATAGTTGGATGGATGATAAATTGACAAAAGAAAATAAACTAAAGCAACAAAGAAAGTAGATAGTAGTAGATACAAAGTAAGAAAGATTATCTGAGAATGAAATGGGGAAAATGTCAGAAATACCGACAGTGTGATAGATGGATTAATATTGTATAATAGATATATAAAAAGGACATATAAAAATCGTGAAACGGAAACCTAGTTGAAGTGGAGAAAGAGAGAGGGAGGTGACAAAATAGTTGTATAGACTGACAGGTAAATAGTAGATAGAAAGAAAGAGAGAAAGAGTGTGATATTTAGGTAGTAAATAGGTAGGTGCATAGAGAGCCGTAGAAATATTTTATTGATAAACATATGAAAAGAGTGAGAGTGAGAGAGAGAGAGAGAGAGAGAGAGAGAGAGAGAGAGAGAGGGAGAGA
>CM077103.1:32794780-32812065 GCA_039619505.1 Cimex hemipterus | reverse complement strand
GGGGGGGGGGTCAGGATCGAATTCAGAGTTGCTGTGACCTGATCCAGCATACCTTCCATCGATGAAATGATCTGCATCAACTTTGAGGGCACCACTTCCCTCATGCATGAAGAAGGCAGAAAAATTCGGAGGTTATGTTGGGATTGAACCCCCCAGCTGTAGAATCTATCATGTGAGTTAGTTTCCTTAACCACTTGACTACTGTGGATCCTAAATTCGGGGGAACCCTAAACAAATATTGTTATATAGCTTGTAAGGCACACATATAATTTAAATTCCAGCCTGGGAACAGTTGTACAGGTTAGTGAGAACTGCCAAATGTTACTTTCATAAATATACATTATTACTAATGGACTGTGGCTGAGTTCATTTGGCATAGACTTGGAATTTTATTTGATAAAAAAAGAGGATTTTTAAAGTGGTTCAGACTACTTGTCCTTAACCCAATGGGAATTTATAAAGCCCTCCTTGCAACTTTTAATTATAACTTGACCTCAAAGGAAAATATATTACAAATTTAATTAATTATATGACTGGGGCCATTTGATGATCATTCCTCCATTACTAATAAACATTTAATAATGAGTTTTAAGATAAAATAATACATTATATTAAAAATTCTGATATTTAAAACAAAGAAATTAATTGGAATGATTAATATTCGAATTTCACTTTGATATTTTCAAAGAAGCAAAAATTCGAGTGAATCTCGCCTGAGTACAAAAGTCAATCATGTAAATATTTAAATTTGAGTCTCTATCTTCTTTCTTCCCTTCTAACGCAACGACTAGAGTCACCCTTGGGTCGATGTTGCACATGAAATAAGAACACTTGTCCTGAGAGTCGTAAAACGTGACGACTTTATCTGGTTCCATAGCCGATGCGTTTCTCTCTGACAGTATTTTAGTCATGATGGGCAATTTCTCAGTCATTTTCTGTAATTAAAATATATTAGAAAAAAAGTTGAAAAGTAATGTGTCAAATATTGTTGTTACATAAGGATGTGCGTTCATGATAATATGCTGGTCGTGGGTTTCTTTTGGCCTGTCAGGATGGTGGTAACCAGGCCCGGTCCATTCTGGCAGGCCTTTCGGATCAAACAGCAAAAGGACACAAGTCGCAAAACATTTCTTCTGCAAATTCTGAAACCTAAAATTCAAAATATGTATAAAACTTACAATGTTTGAACACAACAGAATCGATTACTTGAGGATCAAATCTGTATTGAGCCTAGTAGAAAGGTAATTCCTGGTATCCTGAGGCGCCACTTGCTGTGAGAGTGTTTGGTAGAAGTAAAACGTATACTTATTTACCATGGCATATTTAAGTTTAACAAGCCACTGGTAAAGTTGTGGCAGCTGACTCCCCTTGAGGAACCCCAATTTCCAAGTCTGCAGAAATTTTTTTATAATGCCAATCTTCTTATCTAGAAATACATTCTAACAGATTAATTCAACTGTAAACATGCTTTTCTAAGTATTTCCTTAGATACAGGCATATACTTTTTTTAAATTTTAAAATCAAAACGGAAACTTTTTTTCAGTTCAGATTTTAAACTTTACCCATTTACCTGACTGTACCTCTTTGCTTTGTAGTGATTTTTCCCATGTATTCAGAATAGAATGGACTGAATGCAAGTGTATCGTGGACTGGACCATGTCCCAATGTTGGAGAGCAATTTGGGCTCTGAGCAGGTTCATTAGAACATCCGTCTCCCAGCTAATATAAAAATAATTATATTCTAAAGTGATATTGTACCTATTTTAATACAGGGCAGCCTTACTTGAAAAGGTTTTTTATGTGCAACAATGTCGGGTTCGTAAAAGAACACTTATACTTTTCAACACAGATTTCAACCTGATTTTTTATCTCTTCGTATTTAGTGTGCTTTGAAGATACTCCTGAATTGTAAATTTGTTCATATCTATTTATTATAAGGGCAATAAAAAAAAGAAAGAAATCTGATTAAAATATCAATTAATGTGAGACGCAGGATACAAAATTATTAAATCTCTCCTAGCATTAAGAAATTGGCAGAATTGTGTGGCGATTGAATTATCTACAGCTTCGTTAAGTGCATTTTCCTCCAGTCTGTGTACTTCGTTTCTTATCATTTCATATAGTGATTTTAAGGATGTCTAGATAAATTACAAGCAAACTATAAAAAAAATTTGGACATTTGTTTGAGTAATAAACAATAAGCATACCTCTTTTCTTAGAAACATTTTATTTTTACTCGATAGAAAGCCAAGGTTTAAATAGGATTTCTCTGCTTCCATAAATGAGGTGAGCTGGGTGAAAAATGGCTTTAGTCCTGGCCTTGCAATTTCTTTTTCTCTGTCCTAACAGAATAAAGTATTACACTGAATATTACCATTTATAATCCAAGAACACAGAATTATATGAGAAAATATAATAAGAAAGGCTAAATTATTATCTTAGGTAAAAATTGCAAAGAATACTAGAAACAAGCCAATAATATTTAACAATTTGCAGCCCATGTGTCATTCCTTTTAAGTTTAAATTGATTTGTCTTGATTCAATTAAGTAGGTGACTTTAAATAACATTTGTTTCCTCGTACAGGATGGCTTTAATGCATTTGGTCCAGCTGGGTGACACAGTTGAGAGGGTCAAACCACCTTACCATACATTTTACTTAATACAATTGATGAATCAATGAAAAGGTCCCCTGGGCTCTCCTGGGATTGAACCATTTTTATTCTATGGAAAGTCTAGACAGTCTTTTTAACTGCATGAACTTCACATACAAACTAGGTCTTGACCAAAACAAACTTGAAAGAGGCCAGGTGAACTGGCCAAATAATATTGCTGACAAACATTTTCACATTTTATGGGACTGTACAAGCAACCCACAAACCCATCAAGTACCGAAATTGCCGTCCTCATCAAGATCATAAACTATCAAGCACAAAAGAATATTTATTGCACTATTGAACAGTATCAGGAAAGCAACAAAAGAATGTTGGCAGCATCAATGGGCTGTATCTTCCGAGAAGTGTTTGTATGACCGCACAACTGAACAATGGTCCACTTATGGTCGATGCATGAAAGGTTCCACATTCACCCGTTTTGTGCTAGGCCATACTTGATTGATACATGGATTTGGGTGTGTTATTAGGACCCCTGTTCCAATTTTTGAAAGGAACCGAGGGTCTTTACTCATTTTTAAAGTGTAAATATTGTATATAATGTATTGAGTTGAGTACATGTACAGTGCATTGAGGGCTGATATGACTGCAATGTTGGAAGTAATAAAATAATAAAGAAAGAAAAATTCCACCATTGAGATTTCCACATGTGAAGGGAAAAGAAATGAAGCTACTGTGATTTGTCCAAGCAAGGCTGGGAGCTGCAAACTGGTATAGAATAATGCTGACCATGGGTATGGGGACTCCCCAAACCCCAAAAATAAATAAATAAATAAAAATAATAATACTAGCAAGCCATTTAAATTTTAGAAGGAAAAAGGACATTAATGATTCATTTTAAATTACAAGTGGGCAAAGGGAGCTGTTGCAGAAGTGAATACTTCTCTAATTGTTATATTAATCTATAAACGTTTAGCAGTCATAATCGACCACATTAATTATTATCTAAGGTCTTGGGTTGAAGGTGGGCTTGAATCCAGCTCGTGACACTAACTTTAAAGCACAAAGCCTTGTACCTTTAAAATAATAATAATTAAATAAATGTTCTATCGTCCACAGTGACTGCGTTAAAATTTTTGTGTGTATAAAGCAGCACTATGCAGATGGAAAACTGTCATTCCTCACCAATAAGGGTGGTAAATGATGGGACCGCCAGCCTTGCTTATATGAGCAGACCGTTCATCAAGCGCATGTTGTTTGGCCGTTATTTATTACCATTTGGTAGTGATAGACATGACCGGGACCGGAAACTTTTATACACCGCAACTGGTTCACTGATAGTAATGTTTGTCACTTGAATAACAGTCAATGTTGGATTGCAAAGGAACGGAACATCTTTTTATAGTGGTTGGCATCTCTTCTCTAATCTTCTGGGCCGATATTTTATGTCCATCTTGTCCACTTTACCACAATATAAATCAGCTTTCTAATTTGAGAATTGACACTCATCAGGTATAAGATCCTGAGAGAATATTCAATGTAGACCAGGGGTGCTCAAACTTGAACTGCTGGCGATCTACCTCAATATTTTTAGACTACTTACGATCGACTCTGAGAGGCTGCAAGTGTGTGTGATGCAGGGTTGTCGTACATACACAATACACCCTACCTAGGTAGGTACTGTAGCATATATAGATATTAGCTTTCTGCACAAAATAGGTACATTATTTTAGTCAAAGTTTGGGTTAGGTTTAGTTAGGTTCTTCTCTACAATATCAATGAAAAAAACTCATAGTTATTCAAAAATAACTATAAAGCCACCTTTTGTTGTAAGCAGTGTTATTTTATTACGTAATACATTTTTGTAGTTTAGTTACGTACCTACTTATTAAAAAATTTTTTCTTCTCGAGATCTACTCAAAAAGCACTCGTGATCGACCGTTTCAGCACCCCTGATGTAGACCATAATCAGTGCTTTAAAATTTAATATATGGAGATTAGTGACCCTGATTCAATAATTATTCAGAAATCGGTGATCCAGACTGCATCACACGATTTCTGAAGAATTTAAAATTTAAGTTTATTTTGGCTTGCAATATCTATCTTCTACTTGTTTTTCTACCCAATATACTTTTTTTTTGTCTGTCTGACTGAGATCATCGCCTTCAACGATCAAATAGCTGAATTTGAAAAATTTAACACAGCATTTGTGTCATTGTGATGCACAATACAGATGATTGGCCTGAATTTAAACTTCTAAAAAGAAAGTAAGCCTGTGTGAAATAAAATATTCTCTTATAGGTGACATCAAGAAAGTTATCTTTTTGAAAATGATGGGCCTTTTTTAATTTTTAACTCACCCAAATGATCTGTCAGTTCGACACACAGTTGACAAAATTTTAAGGTTAATTAAAGCATTCAGTTTATATATACTCATGGTGAAGTTTGACCAGCCATTGGAATCTATATAAACGGAGTTGTAGACTTACAATGCCTGAATGTTATGTCGTCAGTATTGATATCTCTACACACAAAGTTTCATGTAAATAAAATCATACCAGGGAGCTGCTTGATTGTTGAAATAACAAAGTTGGTAAAATGTCAATACAAGTACAAGTATATCAGGAGTCCGCAGTAGCCGAGTAGGCTCTCGGCTCTTAGCCCTTCAAGCCCCAGTGTCTCCCCAGGTTTCCTTTCTTGATGCCCTTCCCCTAAACTACACTGGGACAATCAACTATTCAACTATGTTCTCTCGCTGATATGCAAGTTCATAAGGACAAAAAAGTTTATTCAGACTCCTAAGTTGTAAGTTTAAATTGACATACATAAAGTTCTTAGAGAAAAATGTAGCCACCACAGTGTAAAACACAATCTCTCAAAATGTAAGTTTTTTAGGTTTGCTGTTTTTGCCTCAGCACTGTACTTTCTGTCGCCACCTGTTTTGAAGTTTCATATAAATATAAAATTACCATGAGCTACTTGACTTTTTTTTAAATTATAAAAAGTGTAAAATAACAATATAAATTTATCAACCAGACTTCTATGTTGTAAGTATGGTGAGACGGTAGTAACCACATTGCTGAACACAGCCATTGTTTCCAAATTTAAGTTACTCCTGAAGGTTTCCAATGACCAATTGTTCTGTTGTTGGCACTGACAACTCCCCACTCAAAGTTTCAGGTACATAAAATCTTACTAGCGAGAAAAATAAACTTGTTGAAATGACAAAGATGGCAAATGTCAATACAAGCCCTTCATCTGGCATTCTAAGCTGTAAGTATGGTGAAAGATGGTAACGGTTGGTTCCATTGAGTCAGTGGTTCAAAATTTAGGTTAATCTTGTAGGTTTGCCAGGTCTGAATGTTCTAACGTTACCACTGACAACCCTGTTCTTTAAGTTTCATGTAAATGTAAACTTATCAAGAGCTACTTGAACTTTTTTAATGATGAAAATTGAAAAATGTCAATGCAAGCTTATCATCCAGACTTCCAGTTACCACAGTGTTGAACAAAGTGCTTCAAAATTTAAGGTTCTGTAGGTTCGCAATGACTGAATGTTCTGTCATCAGCATTGAAATCACTGTACTTTAAGTTTAATGTAAACATCAATAATGATTAAACAACCAGCATTTTATGTTGTATGGTGACGATGGCAGTAAGTACAATGTAGAAAAAGGTAAGTGCTTAGTCGTACAGTTTTGCAATTGTCTAAACGTTCTGTCGTCAACATTGACGTCTCCACGTTCACAGTTCATGTAAATAAAATCATACCGGGGTAATAAATGAACTTGTTGAACGGCAAATATCATTACAGTTCATCACCCAGCATTGTAAGTTGTGAGCATGGTGAAAGGTGGTAGCCATCACAGTGTAGATCACAGTCAGTGCTTCAAAATTTTATTTAGTTTCATTGGTTCGCAATAACTGAACGTTCTATCATTAGCATTGACATCACTGTTTTTGAAGTTTACGTGAAATAAAATCGTACCAGGAGCTCCTTGGCCTTGTCGAAACAAAGCTGGGAGAGGAGGCAGAAAAAGCTGGAAAGCCATTTTTCAAAGTCCTCCATCGCCAAATTCGTCCTGCCAATTAGAAATTTACAACCAGCCCATTATCGGATGAACGTCGAAAACAAAACAACGGTAACCAGCGTGGAGGTTCCTATTTAATGTGACTTATTTTTGTTGAATATTTTTGTTATTTTATTGTCAAATGTGGTTGGTTTTAGTAAGAATTGTTTTTTCTTTGTTGGATTGTGTTAATTAGATTATTTTATTTGTTTGTTTTGAAATTTTGTATTTTGTACGGTTGTTCGGTTTTGAGTGTTTTCTTTGGTTTATCGGATTTCTAGTTTGGTCTGGAATTATTAGGAGAGTAGGTGTAATATAGGTGATTGTTTATTGAATTGTATCGGGCGATGTTAAATCGGGTCGTAATTTTCGACAAAGGTAGTATGAAATAAAAGTAACAATTATCCACATTCTTTTGGGTTTCTGGTGAAAACGGGTAGTAGAGGATCACTAGATCGGAATGTGGCAATATGGCGGCCCTCGGCTTGCCTCCTACCCTTTTACCCCTATTTATTAGTTTCCATTTGTTTTCCCTGGGCCGTTTTTGACGGGCCCCGACCAAATTTGGGCCGAGCGGCAGTCGGAGCCCCGAGGAAATCTCACGCCCGCCCCGGCGGCATTTTCCTCTCGACCTCTCCACCGCCGAAGTGTGTGCTGTGCGCGGGTGTTGTTATGTTTAGTGTGTGAGCGAGGAGGACGACGACGACGACGGCCGGACCTCGGCTCGGAATCCGTGGCGAAACTCGGAGCCACCCGTTCCCAATTCGACCCGTTCCCTTCTTCCTTGGAGGAGATTTCCGACTTTCCGCCCTCACCCGACTCTGGAGGACAAATCCGACGGGAAAAGTTTATTTATTCAGGTGAGTCGATCATTTTCTCGTTCCTCAGGGGCCAGGGCCCGTTCCGATCGGGTTTCCGTTCACTACCCTCGATTTTTCTATTTATTTTCTATCTTTATTGGCCTTTTCTTTCCAATCCGGAAAAACGGAATCCACCTATCGAATGACTGAAATAACAAGGCTGAATTCCCTCTCTCGTGCCTCGACTCCCATTGGAATGTTCACATATTTTTAACTCCATTGCAAATACGGGATCTTACCCGCATTTAAATTATACTCCGATCGTTTTCCGTCCCTTATAATCTGACGGAGAACACATTCTATTTTCGTCTTATTAAAAAAGAAAAAAAAATCAGTTTAATAAAAACAAAAACTACCCCAAAACAATCAAAACTTTTATAAAAATCAATTAGACAAAAAAAAGTCGAATTCTAGGTTTTTCCTACAAAGCGTTTTGTTTTCCGAAGCCGTGGAATGTTAAAAGCAACAAGTGTCAAAAATGGGAAGCGAGGTTACTTTCCAACCATGGAAACTGTCTTTTTTTACATTATTATCTTCTTACTAACAATTATCTATTAAAATAAGTTCAAATATCGTTTAATTTAAAAACTAAACTCCTGTAATTATTTGGCTTATCCCATAAATGACATTAACCCGGTAAAAGTGTCGAGGTGTAGTTCGTTCGAAAGTGTCGGATTACGTTTTCGAACGATTTCCCAGTTTATTTGTTTACAAGTGAGGATTAAGCGTACCGTAATTAACACAAAACGTTGTGAAAATTGATAAAATACGAAACTCTCCCAATATAAGCAGGCAGACACATTACACAGCCTTTCTGACTACAGGAATTTATCAAATTAAAAAAAAAAAAAAAACTGCAATTATTATTTAATGAACAATCGTTCTATATCTTATTGTTAAACTTGCTCAAATTTATGTCTAGAAAACACTGGCTAAATGAAAATTTAATAATGTTAGAAGTTGTAATATATTACACAGAAATCATTCCGTCTATATTATTTCGTTTAACTTCTTTTTTCCTCGTTTTTTTGAGTGTGTATTGATTAAAAAAAAACTTAAGATCATTAGGTATTGTATATTTAAAAAAAGCGTTAACCTGTTTCGTTTTTTAAACCAGTACGTAGGTAAACGTTATACATAGATGCTTAAACCTGATAATGTTTCATTTTGTAATATATTGCACAGAATACGTCTTTTTGTCTTATTAAGTTTCTTTTTAAACACGTTTGTTAAATTTGTAGGTAATTAAACGTTATACATAAGTATTTAAACATGATAATGTTCCATGTTGTAATGTTTAATGTTGTATATTGCACGGAATACGTCTCTTCTCTTTTATTTAGTTAAAGTGTTTCTTTTTAAATAATGTTTATTCAAGGATAAAGCGATTTAAAATGTACTATTTATGAAAACAGTGATTATTGGACAATTAAAAAAAAAGCAAATTGGTGAGGAGTCTATCAATTAAAAATTAAAAATAAAAAGAAAATTCATTTCGTTTTTGTATAATACATTAACAATCTTACAGTTGAACTTGCTTAAATATAGCCTAAAATTTAACGGAAACCTAATAATGTTACATACTGCAATATATTGCACAGAATACGTCTTTTTTGTGTTATTTAGTTAAACCTCTTCTTTTTTAACAGTGTCCAGTGTTGTAGTGATTGAAAAAAAAACCCTACGATTATGAAAACAGTCATGGCTGAACAATTAAAAAGAAAATCTATGTGTATCAAATTAAAAATACAAAGAATATTACATTTAGCTTCTTTTTTCGTCTTTGTATAACAATTTTTCTGTGTCTTAGAGTCCAACTTGCTCCAAAATGCTAGTTACTTGCAAACCTCTTACTGTTACATGCTATAAAATATTGCAAAGAATACGCCCTTTCTGTCCTTACTGTTTAACTTTTTTTTTTAAAACGAAACTAGTGTTTTGTAGTAAATGTGTGGTGCTTAAAATGCCCTATCAATAAAAAAAGTAATCTCTTTTCGATATTTTAAACGAAAGTCTTGGTACGAAATTTTATGTCAAAATTTCAGTTCAGCGGATTTCGGTTTCGTCAAGTGCTTTAACAATTGTTCTTGTAGCATCCAGTTTAATCTGAATAAATAAATTTTAAAACACTAGTTAAGTGCAAAACGGTTATGTTTTACGATGTAACATATTACACAGAATATTCACCTTATCTCATAAATCACATTAACCTGGTAAAAGGGATGAAATGTAATCGTTCCCTTTGGAACGACACTTGTCGGATTACGTTTTCGAAAGATTCCCAGTTTATTCCCAGTGTATTTCCCAAATACAAAACTGTACCAGTATAATTTCATAACATACACAAAATACAGCCTTCCTGTCTTTATAGAAATTCATCACTTTATTATTTAATTAAATTTCCAATTGTTATATATGCTGCAATACATTACATAGAATTTATCACTTGAGTGGTACTTAAGCTACTTTTCAACAATTACGAAAAAAGTCATGGGATGATTATTTTAAAAAAGAAACTAAGGATGGAGTTTATCAAATTACAATTATTACAACAAGTTAACAGGTTTTTAATGGTTTCGTTAAATACATTAACAATTGTCGTACAGTTCAACTTGCTTACATTTACCCTAGAAAACACTACTGAAATGCAAACCTCATACTATTACATGCTGTAATATATTGCAAAGAATATGTATTTTTTTCTTATTTTCTTAACTTATTTTTTAAAAGAGTGCTCAGTAAAGTGTGCACTGATTTAAAAAAAAAAAAACCCGCTACGAATATGAAAACCGTCTTTATTGACAATTAAAGACGATTTTACTTCTTACTTTTTTTTTCGTTTTGTTTAAATACATGTATTAATACTTTAGGTAGTTAAACATTGTTCACAGATGTTTAAAGCTGATAATGTAACGTGTCAAATATTGTACAGAATACGTCTTATATAGATAAACTTCTTTTCTAAAAGTTGTGTTCTGTACTGTGTTTAGTGATTAAAAAACCACTACGATGATGTAAATAGTCATTATTGTCTAAAGAAGAATTTTCGTGTGGATTACATCTATCAAATTACAAAAACCTGTTAATAGCAATTTAACCTTTTTTAGTTTTTGTTAAATTCATTAATAATTTTTATGTATCTTATAGTTTTACTTTCTTAAATGCATTTTACGTCACTGCTTATATCCAAATATTACATGCTGTATTATATTGGACAGAATACCATCTTTCGGCCTAATTTAAGAGAATTTTGTTCAATAATGTTCAGTACAATATGCTTTAAAAAATTTACCATTATAAAAATAATTATTATTGGGCGTTATGTCCTGGAGTAAATGTATCAAATTACAAAAACTGCATTTGTTGGATTTGTAGTAACTATTGTTCTATACCGTACAGTTTAACCATTGCATTGAATAGAATGTATCGAATCTAACGTATTTAGTTAAATTTTTGTTTTTGTAATTTATTCATTTTATGTCCAATTTCCAAGCATTTTATGTATTTTCATTTAATCAACTTTTTTCCAAATTAATTCTTACATGTTAAATTAAATAAAAAAATTAAATATTACAACACTAGTTAAATGCAAACCTGATAATGTTAAATGCTGTAATATGTTGCACAGAATACATCGGATCTATTCTATTTAGTTGAACTTTTTTTGTGTAGTTTATTCATTTCCCATCTTTCGTATTCAGTCAACTTTTTATTTTATGCACTTTCTATTTAATAAATTTTTTTCTCTAGATTAATGCTTACATGCTTTTTACAACACTGGTTAAATGCAAACCTGATAATGTCAAATGCTGTAATATATTGTACAGAATACATCGGATCTATTCTATTTAGTTACTTTTTTGTGTAATTTATTCATTTTATTTCCTATCTTTCGTATTCAGTCAACTTTTTATTTTATGCACTTTCTGTTTAATCAATTTTTTTTCTCTAAATTAATGCTTAAATGCTTTTTACAGCACTGGTTAAATGCAAAGCTGACAATGTTATATGCTGTACTCTATTGGACAGAATACACTCTTATCTATTATTAGTACAACTTTTTTCTTTTAATTACTTTTTTTTAAAATTGGTCAGTACAGTATGCAGTTATTAAAAACCTATCAAGATATAGTAGGCAGTACTTAAACAAAGAATAAGAAACTAGTTGTGGAGTTTACCAAAGTACAAAAACTATGTAATTGTTCAGTTTACCATTTATTCGTTTACGTTTAAATACGTTTTCTATCTTACAGTAGAGTGTACAAAGAATGAAGGAACCCACGGTTCTAACAGTCATAGCGGGCAATTAAAAAAAAATTTGGTTTAAAAAATCAACAATTGCACATCTTGCAACTCACTTAAATCCGTCCTGCAAGCATTAGTTAAATGAAAACTGATAATATTGACATAATGTGCAACTATTACAGCTTACCTTGTCTGTATGTTCAACCAGTCATATACTGGTTAAATACTATGTCAAGCATATATGTCTAAATGATTAACGGTGCATTAAAACCACTTGATATGTAATATGTTCTACAGTTAATGATTTATATATAACTGTAGCATTCGTAATATATTACAATTTTTTTAATTAACTTTTATATTTTTTGTTAAACTATAACAAACCTTCTGGCTTACAACTTTTACATTTTTTCTTAAATCCAGTATCTTCTAATTAAGTATTATGCTAATAAATCCTGTTAATATAGTATTATGTTGTTCATTTTTTAAAGTATTTTTCGGTTTCTATAGTCTGTGATTGTGTTCCAATTAAATGTCAGACTTGTAAGTAGTGGTTAAAACAAATTGATAAGAAATAAAACAATAACTATCACATTATTCTATTTCATAAGGACCAAATAGTATATAATAAACAACAGTTTAACTTTTGTTTTTCGAATTTCCCTTTCTATTATGTGTTGTGTCAAAAGTAATACATTTACTATACATATGTGTTAGTATTTATTTTCTTAGAACAAAAATGATAGATTTTGCAGATTAAATTTTTTATTGTTTCTGGTTATATTTTTGTTAAATTTTTATGGGTGTGATGGTGTAATAAACAACTGCAGTTCATAAATATTTATAATTCATAAAGATGGGTATTAGATTTTGCAATTATTTAAATAATTATTTTTATAATAACTAACATGAACTAATTTATTATAACTAATCTAAAATCTTCATCTTTTATATTTTTAGAACTAGGACCTTGTGTAATACTATATATTTTCTTTTTCTGATTATGCTAATCTCAAAATAGCACACACAGTAATGGAGCTGTAATTTAATGCAGTTGTGCACGGTTTAAAATTTGTCCTGAAATCATGAAGCCTCTTTTGTTTTAAAATGCTCAAAGAAACATTTTAAATTAAGAAAGGATTTCTTTAAACAAATAAAAAAGTCACTAAATGCTGTGGTGACATATACTTAAATGTAGCATTATTAAACTTTTTAAAAATTATTATTGTCTAGTGTTTTCTGAGGGCAACTTTTTAAACCGGACATTTTTCCATTCCTTAAAGTCCTATGTGCAAAATGACAAAGTACCAAGGACTTAGCTTAGAAAAAAAAACTTAATTAACCATTATATCGATAATGCTAGATTATACTGGTAGTATGAGTTTTTTTTAATTAAAACTTTTACAATTAAATACAATATTTTACTATGCGAATACATTTAAAATACAATATAAAAGTCATTTGTAGTATATTAATATGTTTAGTTCTCTAATTGACTATATTAAAGGAAAAACAACATCATGACTGTATTAATAATACTTTTTATCTAAGTTGGGATGAAAAAGGTAGCGTCACTAGCGGGATTCGAACCCACGAACTTCCTTCCCGCTGCTCTAACCACTTGTGCTATCGGGTTCGAATCCCGTTCGTGACGCTACCTTTTTCGTCTCAATCAAGACGTTAGATAAAAAGTATACTTCATTGAATAATATATTACGGTTTAATCATTTTATTTTATTTGTGTTCATTTTAGTTTCTTATGTATAATACGGCTTCATAAATAATAATGTGGTAAATTCTTTCATTTTTTTGTTTGCTTGGAGGAAAATGTATACAAAGGAAAAATGCTTGTACACTTGATCAAATATAAAATGCTACTATGTGCACTAGGTTACCGTTTTAATTTTTTCGTTTGTATATGTTTTTTTTTCTTAAATACTGTATCTCCTAAAAGTACAACAACTCTTTCAAGTACCATGTGACAATTTGAATTCTAAATTATTCAGGTTATTTTTAGTTAAAAAAGACAAATGATTTTGTTATGGTATGTTTAAATCAATTTTGAAAATTAAATGGTCAATGTAAAAAAAAAAAAAAAAAAATTACAAATATATTTTACTTTCAACTTTCGATTTTGCTTAAACTCAGCATCTACTATAAGTACTTTGCAAATACGCTAATTAATAATTAAAATTTTAAATAAATAAATTTGTAAACAATTTTCACATTATGGAATATATTTCGGATCTTGCATTATCCAATCTTTACATTGACAATTTGTATTGTTAATTATTCAGGTGTTTTTAAATAAAAGTAACAAATGAGTTTTGTTTAAGTTGTGGGTTAAATGAATTCTGGACAATAAAAGGTAAAAGTACATTGCCAAAAAGTGTGTTTTAATTTTTTTTTGTGTGGATAGGATTTTGTAAAAAATGTAGAACCAAACGTATAAGTTGATAATAAGCTAATATCTCAGTAATCGATTTTATGTTATTTAATGTTTCTGGTTTTGCATTTTCTAATCTTTAAAATATCATTTGTCGACAAGAGTTTAATTTATGTTAGGGTTTGAAGTGGTTATTTATTGCAGTAAAAAGTAAATGTCAGACTTCAATATTGCTAAAAAAATTTCAAAATTTAATCAAATCAAATTTGTCATTGTTGGTGACAATTTCCAATTCGCCTAGAGGAACTATTATTTATATTATAACTAGTGTTGAAAACTTTTTCTGATAACAGTGATAATTTAAATCCCTCTGACAGTTAAGATTTGACACATCGGTTTTGTCACTCTAGAATGTTTTTGTGGGATAATCTCAAAAATAAATAATTTAACGTTTATTCCTAAATTGACTATTATATTTTCAATCTTTCGGTTAATTTATAACGTTATCGATGAAACTAGGAAATTTAAATTGTAATGCATATTAAAATCGTTCTCAGTTCCCCGCCCCCTCCGCGGCCAGATATAAATATACATCAATATGCAGAACACACAAGGTTTCTAAAGTAACGGCAGGCGCGCCTCCAAATTTAAATGACAAATTCCCCCTATTCCTGAAATCGGTGTAAATTATTGATAGGAGACTGGACGGTTCACCAGCTGTTTGCTTAAATATAGTCCCCGACAGGTTTATTCGTATTCCTAGGCCTTTTGCCAGAAAAATGCAATGAAGGCCCATAAATAATAACTAAATAATAAAATCCGGCCCTGATAATTGTACGATGAACGTTTTGCATGCTGGTACGATCTCTTGGCTGTTTAAATTGTTATTTATAGGTTTGGCAGGTGTATTATTTTTGTATCAGTCTTGAGAGGGAATAGGTGCAAACTATTTCTACAATTGCTACAATTGTTTGGTCATTAAAAAATGTTTTATTGATATGTCAAATTGAAACCCATAGATCCAATAAAAAAATATAATAATTAATCTTAAAGGTTGAAAAAAGATCTTTTGTTAAACAGGATAAACTAGACTTACAAATATGGTGTAATAAATAAAATTATCTTATTAACCGTTCATCTCCTTTAAATTTTATTTTGAGATTAAGGAATTTTTTCTCTACATGGAATATTTTAAGTGTAAATGAGTCAAATTATTTGCATTATCCTGCGTCATTACATTTTATTAAAAGTTGTTTAAGGAAGGCTATAAAGCTTTCAAAAATGATATTTCTTGGAAAATAAATAAATATGCTTATTAATGCTCTTCCTTTTTGAGCGTTCAACAGAACTTATAAGTTTTAATGCTGACAATTTAAACATGCTTTTTTAAATAGTTGGACATTTTCTGGTTCCATTTCCTGGGATTATTACAAATAGATGCGTTTCAGGTTGATTAGTGTGGGCTAAAATAAAAATAAAAAAAATAGAAGGGAAAATTACTGAATCAGTCTAACGTTCTCATAGAGTTTTAAATGCGCGTTTGTAAATAAACGTGAATTATTTATATGTTGGGCCTTTGTATTGAAATAACTATTTTTAAATTTTTATTCCGAGATATATATTATTAAAAGATTTTATTGGCGTGTAAGTGTTTAGTAATAGTTCAACGGTTTCAGAGAAGAGTCAATAACTTTTATGTGACTCAGAGTCTGAAGAATGTACAAATGAAATCAAACTTTTGCGGCGATTGAGTTATGCTAAACCTTCAACGTAGTTATGTCATTTCCCATACTTTCTTTTAATCAGTCCCTTGGCTCGCTCACGCCCTATTTCTGTGATAAACCGTCCGTTAAATCATGTTTCTTATCCTGACAACTCCGAGTCGATAAAAGGTAGTGGAGTCGAACTTGGTTCGATGGGAAATGGGAAAAAGGAAATAGAACTCTGGGTTGGATTCCGCGATGTAGACTGTCATTCGCAGTGAGTACTCATGTCTAATGAAATATAAATTGATGATTTAGTTTGTATGCCAACATTATTGTTTAATTTGATGTAAATTTGAAAGTAGTTAGTTGTATAGTCTACCGTTGTCACTCGTCGGTTCTGATCGCGGTTTAAGAAAACATCACTAAAGATAAAATTGACAAACGTACCTGATGGAACGAACCAGAGAGCAACTATTAAATACGACATATCCACAAAATCGTTGTGAAATATTGAACAATCTTGAGTGTTCAATTTTCTAAGTTCCAGGTCCACTTTTCTTCCCATTTTTGACATTTAGGCGCGTATCGGCAAAACGCCAACTTCGGTGTGTCTCTACGTGTTGTCTCTCGTAGGTTTCGGTCAAGGCCATATGAGATCAAGATTTGACATTCCAGTCGGACTGAATCAAATGCCGGCACAAAGAAGAAAAACGACAGTTTTTAATTGTTTATGAAAATCGTTTATTACTGTTTTCTTTAATTGATATTTATATAAATTATTCTATATTTATTTATTGCATTGCTTTAAAGTTTTATGCATTGAACCATAATACTGCAAGATTTGTAGATGATATTGACGTAAACAGTAAAGGCATTACGAAATGTATGTCTTTCTGCACCAACTATACCCGTCCTGACCTTGCACCTTCAGACCACTTCCTCAGAACCAAAACTATTTTTGTGAAAAACCTTCATAAACAGACTTCTTCATAAACCAAGCACTTGTACTATAGCGGATGAATTTGAACACCTAACCTCTATATAACAACTGTGCTTTATTTCCTTGATTTAAAATATTTTGTTAATAATGAAATATTAAATATGGTGAGAAGCCGAACGACCAAAACTGCAAGAATAGGCAGACCAAAATGATCGAAAACAACCAAAACTACTGGTTGGTACCAAACCGCCTAAGAGGAAATCACAAAAAATTTGATATCTAAAAAAAGTGTAGAGTCAAAACGTTTTTAAAACCTGCATCATTTGCTACAAACAATTTTGTTTTCTTTGATGTGTATGAAATATTATAAAATGGTATTTAATTTCTGTTTCAGGAGAGAGGAGGAGTGTGGTAGTCGTGGTATGTTTGACGAGTGATCCCGCCGTATGCTATGGGATAGACGTACAT
>CM077103.1:32755015-32794380 GCA_039619505.1 Cimex hemipterus | reverse complement strand
GAGGAGGATCATCAGAGGAGGGTTGCGGGGCCGGGGGCCGGGGGCGGTGGCCCGCCGACGGGGATCGCCGCCCCCACGAAAGGGACCTCGGCCCCCAACACGAGATCCTCCGGCTACCACCAGAAGGCTTTGGCCGAGATCAGGAATTCCCTTCTTCCTTTCGCGAACTGCGGTGAAGGGGGATCCAGCGCCGCTTCCTCCACCATTTCCTCCCTTTCGACCACCAGCGGCGTCTCCTCTGCCTCCGGGCTAAGCTCAACGTCAAACGGCCTCGACAAGGAGTCTTTGGCAAGGCAAGCCCATTCTCATCTCGTCGCTATGGGATATTCCGAGGTAAGCTCTCCAACAATTTTCCGAGTTAATATGTTTATTTCAGGAACTGGTGCTTACGCGTGAGTATAGAGTGAATAAATATAGAAAGAGGGAAGAAAATTAAAGTAAGACAAAAAATTAAGTATGGGTGTGAGAAAAAAAGGAAGGATGAAATGGGCAGGGAGGAGAGTAAGAGATAGTAGAAAAATGTGCCTGCGCGTGTGAAAGAGATTTTTTTTCATTTATATTCATGGTAATATTGGAGTGCACATTGTATTTATAGAGACCACGAAGAATGATCATCACCGATTATAATTATCATGTTTAGTTTTTTGGGAGAATAATAAAGTCGGTGTTTAAATTCGAGAATGATCGTTGAAGTTCCATATTCATAGTACGTGAAAGGTACAGTAAAAATAGTTATTCTGCCAGCGAGAGATTCTCATATGGCCTCATATTTTTTTTTTCTATCGGCATTCATTAAGACTTTTTCAACTTCCGGTGTCTTCAAATGACTTGATACTGCCAGAATAAAGGTTGTAAATCCTGACGTGGATTGAATTCAGTACCTTGCTAATACGCCAGCATTCCACTTGCTTCTACTCTCCAGACAGTTTATGTTGAAGACCCACTATGTGAAATGTGCACCGTTTGGACGATTTCATCGCTATATATTAAAACGCCAATAAGGAATTTTATCTTGGCATGTACATCAGGTCTATTGTCTCTTTTAGATAGAACGTTTTTAAAAGTACTGCCTTTTTTTAGCTGATGTACGGATCTCGGTTCGAGGCGATATTGTCACATTGTCATCAATAAAAATCTCTAACTGGTTTCAATAGTGCCGGCTCTGCCATAAAGGATTCATCCTCTTTCTTCGCAAAGCCACGCAGATGAGGCTTTTTGTGCGACGAGGGCTATTTAATGGAGGGAAAGAGCCCGAGTGGTCATTCAGTGAAAGCTGTTGTTCACACGTTGTTTGAAAGTCGGACTTTGTCGAGAACGTGGAGTTATGAACAATGTGAGTTACAATGTAATTTACCCAGTGAAATTTGCCCCGTGAAAATATTCGTTCTCAGCCGAATAAGGGCATGCGACATGAAAGTATGCCGGTTTATGATTTCGAAAATAATTTTTTTGTAAATAACCAAATGAAACTTTTACATAAGAGTCGATCATCTTGAATTACATATTGAATTACAATAGTAAACATTTTAAGGTAAATGTTGGATATGGAGCAAAGACAAACTTTTCAAGTTCAAACGCTGCTTCAGGTTAAGGTGCGGCAACAAGTTCTCAGATCTCGGGCAGGCTTCCCACAAGGGAGTATTCTTGGTCCTATCCTTTTTATCATTTGTACATTTAACCTACTATCATGGCTTATGCGGCGGACAATTTTGTCCTCTATCTCGGGTCGTGTCCAACCTACGTCCAACATCCAAGAACACCTTGAGCTTATCGAAGCCGGGTGCAAAATTGGGAGGACAAGAGAAATGTACTTAGTATATGTTCACATCGAAAAAAAAACAGTCGCTCTTTGATGTATATGAACAACAAAAAGATTCTGCCTTCCATTCAAATCAAGTACTTAGGACTGCACCTAGAAAGCAGTCTGACGTGGAATCCCCAGATAAGACAATAGACAACTTTACAAAATACTTGGACGACTACGAAGACCTCTAGGACAGATTTAGGTCTTAATCCTACAAACTACACCAATCTTACGCCCATTACTGACCATTTTGGGCGTACGATGTGGACTGTGAGGTTCAGCTAAGGCATCCAATCTTTTCAATCAATAGTTTTGCACTATCATTTTCATGCATCATTTTGATGTATATATATATATATATATATCTTCGGATTGTAAAATTCTCAAATGATGTAGTGGATTTAATCTTGCATGAACACTATATTTTTCAATTTACATTTTTGAGGTAATGTGAAGGCTGAATTTTCACATTTGGGCCACGTTTTCTTGCCGATTGGACAAAGATTGTTCATTCAGTTTGAATTCGCCGTTAGGTATTTTAGAACCAAGTTTCATATGACTTTGAAACTGTATTCTTGTACAAACTTTTCATCCAACGTCACTAACATTCTAAGAAACGGATCGTTATCTTCGCAATTCCTGCTTAACGAGTTTGGCACTCGAATATCTCGACTGGTAACGACCCAAGTTTTCCGCAACCGGGCGACTACGCTTCTGCGATAAGGGGAACATCTCCGCTACTTCTAGGACCGGTATGCAGAGGATTATTCTCGATTAAAGCTTGTAAGTTGGTCAACGGCCTTCTGATGCGTTCTTTATAGAATAAATTCTCCCAGCTCTGAATGTCAGCTCACTGGCAGCATTACCAATAAATACCTCCTTGAATTTTATAGCAATCAGGTCTATCATGTTTTACATACCTTTATGCGTGATCTTGCAAACAATTTGAAACGAAGGAGACATTCCAACGAAGCTTATTGAAAACATATGAATAACGGTTAATTGATCATTGGATAAAAAACAATCCACCACTATTTGATCGACCCATTGGTTTTTAAAAATTAATCACAACTTTTTGATTCCTAATAGGCTAAATTTATAATTGACCCAAAATTAAAACAACAATCATTTTGGTTTTGGATTGTTTATTGTGTCCTAAGCAGTACTTTTTCCATAAATTTAAACTACTTTACGTCCATACGTGTCATGAAATGTGCATTCTGCTAAATGCTTTTTGTCTAGTCAAAGGTTTAGATTAGTGCTAGTCATAGTCAATTTAAGTACTGGTCTTAAATGGCAAATCCAATGCTTCTGTTGTGTTGGCCATTTATGATTTACCCTTAATGTACTTGGTATTTCTTTTTGTATGAGACTTTTCAAGCATAGAAGCTACTGCCAAGAAGAAGCCATAGATTGCCATGATAGTCTACGTTTAACTGCTGGCCCTGGAAGGCAGAGAATCCCACTGCAGTTTTGCCATGCTCGATCACTTTTCATTTTTGTATTATGCCGGGCACACACTTACTCGACACAACACAACACGACGTGACGTGACCGAAGACACTCGACGCAAATCCAGTGTCCAATTTTCCATAGCATTGTGCTCATCTGCCCGACGCACGTAACGCGTACCCTATTCTGTGCTATGCGATATCAACTGCCCAGATTTGCGGCCATACAATCGGACAAAAGAACGGGATACACATATTGTGTGTTATTTCAAACTACATGAATTTTTCTCATTATATTAATTACATGTTTATTTTATTTTATTTTTTTTAATGTAAACGGAATTTAAAGGAGATGAAAATTTCATGAGTTTTTTAAAAGATATTTAATTATGATGGTTTGGCAGAAAATGTATCAAAACATCCCAGAATACATTCGCTGATAGAAAGAATTTAACTAGCCGTTTGTTATATGATTTTGCTCATAATAATGCATTAAAGGCCAAAGAGGTGTTGCTATTGTGATACACGATGTGTGACTGTCCGTGGCGAGTGCTTGACGTCGAACATATGTGCACACCCTACCAAAACGAGACAAGGCGTCAGGTCACGTCGCGATGCGTTGCGTCGGGTTGTGTTCCCCGATTTAACATCTCTTAAAATGTGTGTATTAAATGAGTAAAACTCTTTGTCTGAGCCTAGTCGAGTATTTTTCAACACTTGACGCTTGTATAATTCAGAATTTCGTTCCTAACGGAAAACCGATTAAATTGATAGTTTAGAAGAAATTAATGATCGCCTTCTTCGGTTTTTGGGAATGTATTTTTTTAATGAGCGGCCGTGTTTAGGAATTGATCCCGAGGATCTTAGCATTCCTTTCAGAAGGGAGTCGATTCAAACATGACAAGGTCCTTGGCATACCTTTGACCCCATCGTATAATTAATCGTTTCGAAGGTATTTAAATCGATCAAGTTCACAGGGCAGTGGGGAAAAAGGGCTGTGTAGTGTCATCGATCCGTCTATGTAGATGTACGAACGGATAACGTTATCTCGAGCGTGCGGGGACGAGCCGTCAGAGTCGAAACGTCTTGAGAGACGTGACTAAAAAGGTAGAAGGCAACAAACAGACCCCCTGGGGGGAAAGGTGTCGAGTGTAATTCGATCAAGGCCGTCATTCGTCTCTCGAGTCCCCGGGGCCAGCTCTCTACCATTTAAGTGGGGGAACGCTGAAGAGGGAAAGGGGGGAATATAAATGTATTAACTGGAGAAGAAGGAGAGAGGAGAGAGAACACCGGTGGGTAATTCCAGTGGCAACCACTTGTACATTCCTTCAGTCCATCTACCTCCGCTCTTTACACATCCCCCCTACCTAAAGCGAAGGGGCTTCAACTTTGTGGAACGTCGACTTCTGCATCCCAGAGGAATCTCTACATGCAAATATTGCTATCTCAGATAATTTTTTCAAAGAACAATCTAAGTGTGAAAAATATGTGAGTCCTTTCCGTCTCTGGGTTCTCCGAGAAAGCAATCCGCATCCATTTTTTAATGCATTCTATGGAAATGAATACGCTGAAATATGCACATATTGCAATTTATTCTATACAAAAATAATTTTTTAAAGAGCACAAATACCATTCGAATGGAGTAATCGTCATTATTTCCCACTATTGACAGACAATTTTCTTATATTCAAACATTTCTGATAGCTTCTGTAACAAGTATAACCTAAGTATGAGTAATATACTCGCTTTTTAACAGCGACAATATGTTAGCTACATAGTTAGGTACATACGTATAGCACACCGGCGAGTCCTAGTTCGTCAAGAAATTGGATTAATAAGCTCAGTTTCAGTGGCTGAATTTCTTCTACAGTTACGTAGTAGACCAAAACACAGCTAATCAGTTCGTTAATAGGTGTGTTGTTCTGTTCTGTTTTGCAGACCATCTGGGGGACCACCCGACGCAGCTTCAGATTCTGCAAAGCAGAACAGAACGCTGCGTCGGGTTATTCCATTCTTCTTCCTGGTCCAGTCTAGGTTCGAAGTTTTTCCCGTTTCCGTTTTTCTGTTGTTTCTTTCTTAACAAAATTTGCTAGAAAGGTTTTGGATTGTTTATTCCAATGTTTCCTCATATTCAGTTTGTCTTTTTGTTTAAAGGCTCCAGACATGGGGCTTTTACTGAATGTCGATTGCCACTGAATGTTTGCCCAGATGGTCTTGGAATTCACCAAATAGCGTAACTAGGTATAATCGTATAACCTCCTAGTTGTTGCGGATACAATGAATACGTATTCGCCAAGTGCCGTGCGTGTCCTCAGCTTATTACCACTCGCGAAATCTCAGTGAAAATCTCATTGAAACGATGCGGTTACTGTTTTGTGCAGTGGCTACAAATTAATTAAAAAAAAAAAAAACACAAGAAAGGAGATGGTGGATGGTGTCACTAAACCCGATTTTGACGCTCTCCTTGATTTTTTATATTTTTTAAAGCAGATGCTAAAGGATGCCATTCGTGAATCTTTTTTTTTTCTTTAGCCACAGTGTACTGATGCTGTATCCTAACCTCGTTCCGATTTTTATGATTCGTAAGAAATGCTTTCTAAATTGTTGGCTCTGTTTCGTAAACACTGAGGAATTCCAAAAATGTTGCGTTGGGCCAATCCTTTCCTAATATAAAAACTTCGCTATGTTGTTATTGTGTAAATTAATACATCTATGATAGTTAGGAATCGTTTATTAATGAAAAGTAATTAGCATTAAATAAAAGTACACACTTATTGTTAATTTTGACAACAGTTGACAGGTGGCTAAAGATGTTTACAGTTACAGTTGATTCCCAAATATGAATACTTTGAGTGCGGTTACTTGACGAATATTCGTGCACTTTGAATCTGACAAGAAAACAGACAAAATGCCGCGCACAAACAATATTGTTGGTCGGCGAATAACCGATCATCCATCCTTGTAGTAGGGATTCGGCATTCTCCGAATACCGCATGTCTGGACCCACCTTAACATACTCTTAGATAATGTGAATCCTTATTTAACAGAAGGGCAGGCTCAGCACCTGTCAGCGGTATCATAGCAGCCCCTTTGCTTGCAAGGGCTTCGGCTTTCTTCTTATTTCCTTCTACTCCTGCTTGTCTTTGCATACCTAATTTATTTAGTTTAGGTTTTTAGTTCAGCATCATCTTTGAACCTAGTGCTTTGATGGCTGTTTTTATATTTGATATGATACCTGTATTCTTCTATCTATTCAAGTCTCTCCATTGCGTTGGCTTCAGCCTGGATGATAATGAAGTACAGGCTCTGAGTGTTTGGTTCTAGGACCGAACACACCTGCCTCCCTACTTTCTTGTGTTCTATTGTAGATCCATCAGTGTACCAGCCTTTTTGCCTTTTTCATCAGAGGGGATGTAAAAGCATATCGTTAGATGTGCTATTATATAGGAATAAAGCAACTCATGTGGATATTTTTTTTTCAATACGTTGCCTTTATCAGACAAAACAAAGATAGTGAAACTAACAGGTTCTGTGAGACCAAACCAGCAGGAACAAGCAGATCAAAATGATCAGCGATTTTAAACCTAGAGTTATAAATTTGACTCATATGTTACCTCAATCAGGACTCATATATGTCTTAAATAAGTTAAGCATTTGTCAAGAATCCCCATAAAAAAAGGACAATCGGCTGTATGTGAAAGTTGTCATGCAAGAAAATTCCGTCATATCATTTGTCACGTTGAAATTGCGATATCCAGCCAAATACAGAAAATATCCTTCAGACTAAACAAGGGGATTTACTGTTAAAGGCGTCTCTTAGTCTGGCGTGTCGGGGTTTTCACATCGGCTGCCAGTTTACACACAGTTTTAGGGCGATTTAACATCCAGCCCGTTGGTAAACAGACGGCAAACGCAAATAAGGCACGTACAGCTGGCCACCTTGAAAAGGTTGTCTGCAAATGCTAATCCTCCGACGTCACGTATTTTCCAAGAAGTTCTGCTGTCCTCGAAAAGGACGAACGATCCGGCATTTCCCCTCAGGGCTCAAATGAACCGACGGCGTAAAAAAAGCCTTATTTGTGTGACGACCTGTCGGAAATAAACGTCAATTGATATCTCCCTTGTGAAACGGTTAAACCGCGTTTCATGTATTTCTTTACTCTGCTTCATTCAAACTGCCGAAAAAACTCGTCCATTTCAATATGCCATAATAATAATAGCTGTATTTTAAATTTATTTTGGCAGTGTGTGTCAACACCTGCCGAATCTTAACATGCCTTTTTTAATGATAGTTGAAATGCTAGAGGAAAATCTCAGCAAAGAACCTGCTGACCTTATAAACAAAAATAAGTAAAGTTATGATCGTAAAACTAGATATCGCAGTGTAGGCAGGCCAGCTTTTATTACGAATTCCTTTAATACTCGAATAAATTGTATGAAATGAAATGAAAATGTACTTTATTCAATGCATTTAGTTACAAAAAATTATGTTACAAAAATAAAAGCACACTGCGGCTATGGTTGACAACCATCTACCGGAAAAACTGGTAAAAATTTTTTACTATTACTTTTTAATAAGCAAGCACATAAAAATTATTAAAGTAATTAAAATTAAATTCATTAGATTTAGAGGTCTGATTAACCAAATAACTTCTTTCAATTAATTAAACTTTATGTAAGGTGTTGAGATAAAAAAAGTAGGCGTCGCCACGAGCGGGATTCGAACCCACGACCTTTGGCTAAATACGCCGCTGTCACGGTAGATCAAGTGGTAGAGCAGCGGCGTACTTAGCAGAAGGTTAATTAATTGAAAGTAATTATAACACTTATTTACACTATATTTTAACAATTTAAGCTGGCTATCTCATTAGTAATCTCTCGGAGAAAAATAGGCCTTTTAAATGTAAGATTAAGTCCCCAAAAAAAAAATCTTCAATAATTAAAATTCTTTCTTGTAACTCCAGACTTCTTTAACAAAGTTTACGAAGTTGAAGCATTGAGAATTGTTTAATGAGGATAGACCTAAGTGTCTCTCTTAATTCTAACAAAATCGGACCTTCTGCTAAGAAATGGAAAGTATTTTCTCTGGCCTTACTATTGCATAGCAAACAGAAGTTGAAGCAGGTTCCTCTGTTGGATTATAGTTGAGCGGAAGCAGCTCACATCTAATTTTAAAATACCAGCAAACAAAGGAGGAGAGGAAATTCTGGCAGCCATATTAAATAAGCTTCCATCAAGCACAAGTTCCCTATACGACTTGCTATACAGAAATTTGGATGACTTCTGGGCCTATGACATTTATAAATATGACCGGTCCGGATACATTACGTGAGTTTTGAAAGCAAAACTGGCCGATCGTCGACGTTATCCCGTGTAAATTCAATATTCGGGTTGAATTGCTCCGTCATGTCCCTCCAGGCGGAAAACCCTGATGTTTTTTGGCTAATAACACTACAGAGCGACACACAGCTAAAAACAGTTAGAATTTACTGTTGTCAGGTATGACATTTTGTGATATGAACTTCTGTAATATCGAATTCACAGAAAATTTAGCTCTTTGGTTTTCCCTTTGAATTTATTATAGCAAGCATCTATTGTGGAAAAGGTCAGAACGTAGAAAATTAATGATAGATAATTAGCCTAGACATTCTTTCGCGATTGATGCTTTTACATAACAGCCAACGTCGCATGGTAGAGCTGTGAGTATTTACTCTAGCAATTGACAACTTTGGCTGACTGAAAAGTGTATGAAACATTTTTTAATGAAAAGTTCCTGCTCATGAAAAATAACCATTTTCCTTCTGTTCTAGCAAGACCACTCGCATTTGTTTAAAAAGTCCCATTTAAAATGTTAAAAAGAGGATAATTATAGAAAGAAAAATAAGATAATAAACAATCATTATTATATCTATTAGTCGAAGGTCGTGGGTTCGAATCCGGCTCGTGACATTGACTTTTTTACCAAAGCGGTCAATGTTTAAGTGAAAAAAATCATTATTAGTTTCAAATGAAAAAAGAAAATCTTGGATTAACATCACAAAAATGAAAATTGTGAGAATTGTGTAAAAACTACCAAAAAGTAATTAAACAATTACTTTTAATCCAATATATTTAATGAAATTGAGAATTACTTTGTTGGAATTGTTCGAATGTATATTCTTCTCGTGATAATAAGCTTCCGTAGAAATTGTTTTATTCCAAAAAACCCTAACAGTCTATGTACCTACACATTTTGTAAATAATTTTTTATCAGCTTTCAATCGCATTATTGCAAATAGATCGTTACTGGAGGTAGATTATTGGTAAATAAGGTAGAATGACCTCAGAAGTCAAATGAGTAAGAAATGTGCCCAGTGTATGAAAGCTCGGATGAAGAACTGATTGAGTGATTGGCATATTGCTTGAATGTTTGATTGATTGATTTTAGTAAGTGAGTAAATGAAAACTTTTGAAGTTGATTATGAGTGAATGACCGAATGAATTACAAATTGTGTTTGTTTGATTATATGATTGAACCCAGTGACATTGCAGGTTTCATTTTTTGGCCGATTGCTTGAGTGTTTGATGGTTTATTTGAGTGAATAAGAAATAGCTTGATTTCTGAATGAATAAGTATGACCGAATAAATGAGCGCGTTGGTTAGTTGATTGGCAGATTGGTCGATGTTTTGAAAGATCGATTGATGAAATGTGTAACTGAATATGCGAATGAATTTTGTTCGATTGTTTGAGTGAATAAGTGATCGCTTGAGCCAGTGATTACGCGAGTTAGTGAGGGAAATTGTTTGATTGATACATTAACATGTTTATTTAAGTGAGATATTAGTTGAACGTCTTTTATATGAGTGGACGACTGAGTAATTAAGTTGGGTGTATGTGGGATTGCTTGAAGTTAGTGATTAATCGAGATTATGTTAGTTATTGATTGATTTGGTGAATGGCTCCCTTGGATTTTGGATTTTTAGATACTCCCGTTTAGTTGAGGAATTTGGAATAAAAACATCATTTTTTAAAGTTGAAAATTTTACAATGATGATTTTAATCTACTATTTCCAAACGTAGAAACTAGCAAATTTCAACAACCATAGTCCGTTTAATATCTTTCTTAGTGGTGCAATTGCTTTTTTAATTACTATTTTCAAAAATTACAAATTTGATGAAGAAAAGGATAAACCGTTGTTTAAGGATTGGCCAGTAGAAAAGATTAATAATAATAAAAAATAAAAACTTAAGGACATTATGAATGAATTTATTAAACGTTTTTTAATTTTGATTCGAAATGCTATCCACCTTTCGCAGTGCATTTTGGACGCCCTGCCGTCTCATTAAACCTGCAGGAATCGAAATTTGCTGGATTCTGGGTTTGGGAATAATAGTTTAGATTCACCATTGTATGTTTTTCAATTTAAAAAACAATATTTTTCAAATTTTAGCTATTAAAACTCTTATTTCACGGACGTTTACAAGTTTAATATTGATCATATCGAATTAATAATTTAACGGATTCAATGGTTTCAACGGATTTGTCTCAAACCTTTCATTTTTGGAGTTATTGTTTATTTGAAGCAAGGTCGTGAAATCTTAAAAAATCAGCAAAACCGAAGTAACTCCTAAAACTGCCGAGATTCGGACCATAGTTAATTAGGACGTTTTGGTTTCAGTTTGAATGCAGAATCTACTGGGAAAATTTGTAACGCGTGTAGCCGATCACCATGTATATTATATATAATATGCAAATAAACTCTAAATCATGACTGTATCAATGCTGGAAGTTGAGGTCCCTTGACAAGCAGGAGTATTATATTGAGTCATGTCTGATTTTATGACAGCTATTCCAGAGCAATGTAAAATCCTTCACTAAACAAGAAGAAAACTGAACAGGAAATGTGCACTTTTTTCCTCGTATACAGGCGGTATAAAACTGACAAAAAACTATGATAAGCCACTTTTCGCGAATTTAAACGGTGCATTCCTGCCAATTCAAAAGAGATAGGCAGCAGTTGCATAGCGTCCGCTTACATAGATGACATTTATACTGCAGCATCACATACCCGGAAAAACAACCAACTAAATAATCCGGTTTTTAGAATTTTTCTGCTGGAGTCACTTTTGCTGTGGGAATTATTTTAAGATCAAGCTTTTTTTTTCAAAATTGACTTATTGGTTATTTCCGATAATACTGGTCTGTTTATCCTTTTGCTGGCATGGTCTGCATTTCGCTACCTTCAGCGATGAGTTGGACCGTGACCAGTGCATACGACAGCACGTAGGTTGGCCTATGCCTGAACAGTGAGGATAGGCAGACACAATTTCAAAGCTTTACTCTCAAAGCTTTACTGAAAGACCATTAAGCTAAACGATATCGTATTACGTTAGAATCTGTTTGAATCACTAGACTGATCCATAGTTCGATGCACTCCAAGGTTTGTCTTAGTTTAGACAACTAATTCTTGTATTTAATGGGATTCGTTCCTTGTATCGCCATTAACTTTTATCTGTCATCTCCACTCCGGGCATTCTGTAGTTTTTTCTGAAGTTTTTATAGCGTCAGTTTTATACTTGAGTCTGTATTGATTGGTACTTTTAGTTAAAGATTAAACTAATAAGCCCGAGTCGGTACATAATCGTTAAGGATTACTTTTAAATAGCTCTTTTTTTACACTCCATTTATAAATTATCCGTCGTTTGTTGAAAATTTTGATCAAATGTACAGAGGACGGTATGTAATTATATTCGCTATGCATTCCAACGTACTTAATTATCTTTTGAGCTGACTTGGAGCTAATGCGAATATCATGTTAATTTTACCAGCCGGATTTTTTTTCTGTGTAATATTGTAGGTTTTGGAAGCTATTCGGAAAGAATTGAAGTGCGTTTGGGACCACGGTTCGTTTCACGTGGGGGAGGCACTTCAAGGGCAATTTATAATGAAACCGAGGGTGAGGGAGGGGAGATTTGATGGTCGGTGGGTGAAAGAAGACTGCATTCCTAGAAGTCCGGAGTACACCAGCCTCTGTTCATCTGATTAGCTTTTATCTTCAGACTCTCACGAACACACTTACCCAATACCAAAGGCCGACGAAATCCCTCCACGGCTCATAACCCGACCCTTCCCACCTTTTCTCCAATTACACGGACGAAACATGGAAAGTGCCCGTTTTCAAACGTTGCTTTCAGAAGAATGATAACTATGTGAGTTTGTATTTTATTTGTTTCGTGTCTGTTGGACTCTCGGGTGTCATAATGCAGCAATTAGGAGAGTTTTCTTTTTCCCTCTCTCCAGTCGAATTCAATTTTATTACCAAAAGCTGTCTGAGTACGTCAAAATAGTTGACATGTCTTGGTCTCACACAGTTTCAACCTTCAAATATGAAAAGAACTCAGTTTGGTGTAATTTGTTTCGTCTCTGTTCATTTTCTTTTTCAATTATGGGTACCTCATTTTAGTTGACTTGATTAGACCCGAAATATGTAAAGAATTGATCCTATATTGAAAAATATACTCTTCCATTCTTCCTGCCTCCAGCTGGGAAATTGCATGTCAATTGTCAGAGTAAGTGAAAACGGACCCAGTGAGTGGTTCAGCATTGTATTACTCAAGATTGAACTATTGCCATCATTTAATCAAAAATAAGTTCAACTAAATATTATAATGTACTTAAATGTACACCCAGGAAAATAAAATTAATACCAGTAGTTTTAGAACTAGTCAGTAGCAAAAAGGTTATTCATTATTCTTAACTCAACAGATTAAGTTGCTCAGTTTTATCGAAATTAATATGATTTTCACTTGTTTTATTATAATAAATTTTCATTATGGCGAAATAAAGATTTATTATTATTAGCATAATAGTATAATAGTATAGCAGCTAAGTAGAATTTACCTCTGTTGGAAAATATTCTGTCTAATTTTCAAGAAGCTTCTTCATTTTACATTTTTCTCTGTCTAGTCAACTGAACTTACTTCAAATGTTACAGCTTTCAAAAATAGGCAAATTTTGACTTTGGGATTTTTACATGCAGCTTGTGTGTGTGTGTGTGTGTGTGCGCGCGCGCTTGTGTGTGTGTGTGTGTGTGCGCGCGCGCGCGTGCGTGTGCGTGTGTGTGTGTGTGTGTGTGTGTGCTTGTGTGCGTGTGCGTGTGCGCGCGCGCGTGTGTGTGTGCTTGTGTGCGTGTGCGTGTGTGTGTGTGTGCGCGTGCGTGCGTGCGTGCGTGCGTGTGTGTGTGTGTGTGTGTGTGTGTGTGAATTAAAAATAAAATCAGTTAATAGTATGTTAAATTGAATATAGTTTAAAACAGAATTTTTCTGTTCTTGAGAAAATATTTAGTCGTATACCAAAAACCACTATATTAAGACTTTTTTTTCTCAAATGCATTGAATCTGCTTAGAGAAAAGATCATGTCGTCATCTTTTTTTTCTTTTTTTTTAACATTAGATTTTTGAGTACCCCGTGATATCCTACGTGCCCAGGCAGCATGTAATTTTAACCTTTAATGTTTGTTTAACAATTAAAGGATGTTTGAGGAAATTATCGAGTTTTTTTTTCCATTGTATTATCTGTGGAATTTAGGTTGTTTTTTACGCCGTGGTCCCTAGAGTCGAACTGGAGACTTAAGAGAATTCGGTTCTAAACAAAAAGAAGTTTGTAAGAATTTTTAAAACATAAAGAAGGCATTTGACACTCGACCGTTCAGTACTAATTCAAAAGTTATCTAAAATTGGCATCGTTGGAAGTGCTCTTGATATTTTTAAATCGTGTCTTTCTGATAGTGTTCTGAAAACCAAAATTGGATCTTGCTTAATACACAATTTCCAATTAAATATGTGGTGCCACAGGATACAGATTTAGGACCTATCTTTTACCTTATTTACATTATTACGATTTACTGAAATTGAAGATTTCTGGGAAAATCTTTAGTTACACTGATAAAATTACTTTTGTTTATTCAATAAAAAATTTAAATAAAATGACCAACTCTATCAATACAGTCATTTGCTATAAAAGATTCGCTTTATCACACTTCTCTATTATTAAATAAAAAAACAATAATTATATCCAGATATGAACCAAATTATTTTACTTTAATGCAAAAATATTTTAAATTGTTCCTGCAAGCCTCGTCCTTTTTTAATTAAAATAAAATATTTAGGTGTGTTATTACTGGAGCAAAATTTATACTTTAATTTTCTGATCGAAAATATAATCAGAAAACCTTTTTGTGGAATTCTTAGAAACAATTTACTTTTATCTACTCTAAAATATGTTTATTACGATTTAGCACAATCCGAATTATAGTACAGGGATATGGTGTGGGGAACTAGTAAAAATAAACTACACGCCCTGAAAATCACACAAAATTGTTTAATAAAAAAAAATCATTTTAAAGAAACCACAAAGGCACAACACAAGTTTCTTTACAAGAAATATAAATTTCTAAATTTAAAACAATTATTTTTAAAATGTTATTCCTTTCATGTATTTAAATATAGATTATTTCATTCCTTAAACTTACGAAACAAGAGTTGATGATGAGTGTTGTCGGTTTGGTCTGCGAGTCGGTGAACTCATGATGGAGTGGCATAGGGTCACTTATTGGGTTCGTCTTCACTCGCGGGTTTGGTCAATAACTCAAACGCATTTCGGCATCTTAAGTTTGAGGGACCTAAGAGTCATTTGACTGAATGAAGACGGACCCAGTAAGTGACTAGTTCAGCATTGATCCATCATTTACCAAAAATAAATACAACTAAATACTATTTTTATATAACAGAGTACTTATGGAACAAAAATTCTAAATTGTTTAATAAAGATCAGGAATAAATTTTATAGTTTAAAATAGGGTTTTTGGCAAACATTTGGCCTTCAAAATTAAGTGTTTTGGATGGTAATAGAAAAGATTAGTTTATGAGTAAATGGTTGGACACAGAGTTTTACAGCTCTCAAAAGATATATAGCCATACCGTTTTTAGTTGAGATGAAAATGGCACGAGAGGGATTCGAACCCACGACCTTCGGCTTGATACGCCGCTGCTCTACCACCTGAGCTATCGTGACCTCGATCAACTCGGACATCAACTCCCCATTTCAACCTCACCTTACGAGTTTTGCCTCCTTTTGCCATATTTCAAATTCGGGAGTTGATGTCCCATCCGTATCTAGCCGAAGGTCGTGGGTTCGAATCCCTCTCGTGCCATTAACTTTTTTTCATCTCAACTAAAAACCGTAATTAATTGTTATATATTAATTTGTCGAGCGGACCATGAAAACAGTGAATTAAGGTAGAAGGTTAAAATGTTAGGGGTGAAATGTGACCTAGGTAGTAATTTTTGAACTTTAGCCAGTAACAAAAAGTTGTTCAATTCTGTTCTGTTAAATATTCCCTTCTATTGTTAAGAATGAGGTTTCAGTAGGATTTTGTTAAATGTCAACAAGCTTTATTGGCAAATATTGTGTCTAATTTTCAAGAAACATCATTTTACATTTTTCTTTGGACATTTAACTGAACTTACTACGAATGCTGGAATTTGGACTTTGACGTTAGCGTTTCGGATTTTTATATGTTGCTCATACAATTATCCAACGTTTCAAAATGATTCCAGAATATTTATCGAGTTGTGCTTTCATTTAAACTTAAAATTTAAGTTCTGTATTCATTTTATAACGAGAATCAAAAATAAAATCAATTAGTAGTGTATTAAATTACACAAGTACAATAATGTAAACAGAATTTTTTCAGCAAACACCATCTTAAGACACCTACTTTTCCTCACAAATATTGTGAATAACGCACATACGATTATTTGTTATAAGCTTCATTTTATTTTATTTTATAAACAAAACAACTACGCTTTTGCCGCTATATGTATTTATTTATGATTGAATCGTAAGCCGCATTTTCTATACTTTTCCTCCGATTACTCACCCAAAATCAAGAAAGTATTTCTGTCTCTACGGGCGCTTAAACAAGAATGATAACTATGTGAGTTTTGCCTGCCCTAAGAAAGCAATGACCGGATAGTTTTTTACCGGACGAAATACCTTCCAAGTCTCTCGGAAATCCTTCGGAACTAGGTTTTGCCCGTTTATTTAAAAAATATATATAAAAAAATGAAATACATCGTCGATTTTATTTATTCATTTTGTCTATATTATTTTATTTGTATTTAATATCGGGCATTAAATTTTTTTGATGTGACAATTAAAAGTTCCGAATCACTGAATATTTTATTTCCAGCTTCCGTTGTTACGAATTGATTATTTTAAGATTTAATTATTTAAAATTTTAAAAAAATGATTTACTTAGTTGATTGTTTTCATTTATTATTCGGTATAATTTTAATATCTAATTTTGTCGATCAGAATTTTCCCTAGTTTCTTTTAAATATAATTTATGCGTGCAGATTTTTTTTTTTAATAATACCTAACTGTCCTTTTGAAAAGCTCTTTTTCCTTGGATATAGGAAGCATGTGAGCATGTTAAAAAATTACGTAATTTAAATGCCCTCCTGTTAGATCAGGTGTCTCAGTGTGGTTTATGATTTATGTATTATCCCAAAAATATCTTACATACTGATAACTATACTAGTACTTATGTAGCAATTTACCAAGTAAGCATACAACAGTAACTAATCTTAGGCTAGCTAAAGACCAAAAGCATATCTTCAAAGTATTGAACTATCAAGTGTTACTGACTAAATGTATTTTGTTTTTTCAATGGTTTCGTCAATTTCGGTTTTAATACACAACTTTTTAACGTAAAATTTAATTTTCATCGACACAATCTTTCCTGAATAATTTCACTTTAAGAAGGCATTTCAGGAAATGCCATAACTTAGGAATTTATTGAACAAGATTCTGCACTTCCATAGACAACTTAGAATTAGGCATAGTTGACATTACAAAACAGTTATCAGACTTTAGTTTTTCTTTGTATTTACTTATATGTCAGTCTCTTTTGAACTAAAAATATTTAGTGAGGGTTTCGTTAGAAAAAGTTAGAAATAAAAAAAATGTGCCCTATTGTAACATCATATCATTTATGTAAAAACCAAGGATCAATAATCGAGTGATGTATTCTATTTCGGGATAATTAATTTTCCTTCTCTTGTAAATCAGCCTTGGTTTTTCACCTGGCATACCAGGCTTCGTGGGATTTACTTTTTTTATATTTGTTCTTCATTGGCGCATCGTTAAGCTTTTTTCGAACATCAATTTAGACCCAATTGTTAAATATTTTAATTGGGGGAAAAAAAATTCAGCTTGCAAAATGTTGATTGAAAAACTGAACAATTTGAGCCATTTTAAATGTTTTAAAGTTAACAAGAATGTTTCTAAAACCCATTCAACTGTATTAGAATTTTAATTTTAATTTTTTTTCACATCCTACATGTATTTGTAAAATTTAAACTATGTTTATAAACCTCAAGCCCTGAAGATGATTTCAAAAAAGATCGAAACGTTGGCACGATTAAGAAAATGTTTTTCTAAACCCTACGACAAACCAGACCGCATCTCACGATCTCGGAATAATCATTTAGTTTCAATTTTTTCGTTTTGAAAGGCCGTTTGGCCTGTCATTGTTTGAATATACATACAAGTAGTGAAGGATCGTTGTATTAAATCCCTTGTTGAAGTAAGAACACAAAGGGGACAACAATTCGAGTCGGATGTACCACTTCCTTTCTGAGATATTGTTTGATGATTTCCCTTCGACGATTAAAAATGTTTAAAAAATTATTTTTACTCCATTATTTTTTTACATGTATGTTACTCATTATTTTCTCCAATGACTTCATATCGTTTTAAATATAAGGTTACATTTGAGTCTTGTGCCAATCATGCCAATTGGTTTCTTATTTATTTTATACAAACGTTGAATTTAACGATGAAAATAAATTATCGACCTGCTGGATACAAGTTCTTTTTAGAGGATTTTCGGAAGATGACAGTATAAAACTGTCGAAAGCTCGGCGAAAACCGAAAGGACGTTTTCTCTGTTTTGGCCTCTTCTGAAGATCCTCTGAAAAGAAAAACGTTGAATTTGTTAAACATTGGGATATTACATAAATTATGCTAGTTTGGAGTATTAAATTAACATGTGTCGTTGTTGGTGTGCGACTTTTCTTTTTTAATCGTATGTAATACCAGTACTTCCGCATTCCGTTGCTTCTCTTTGTCTCTGAGACCTTGTACTGAATTTGTACAAGTCATTGAAGTGTTGAGAGTTGTCCTCGTCTACCTTGTGCATTGGAATTAATTTAAATCCTTCTATTTAGGTTGTTGTT
Source organism: Cimex hemipterus (assembly GCA_039619505.1). Lineage (NCBI taxonomy): Eukaryota > Metazoa > Arthropoda > Insecta > Hemiptera > Cimicidae > Cimex > Cimex hemipterus. The sequence continues at coordinate 32,775,841 of CM077103.1, read as the reverse complement.
GAATTCATCATTCCATGGGGTATTCATTGAACTTCACAATCTATTTATTTTTTTTATTACTTTTAAGTATTTCGGGAACCGAACTTTTCAAGTTTTGTCGGAGCTCGAAATACTAATACATATGTATACCATACAATTCTTCTGCTTAGACATGTTCTGACATGTAAATTCTTCTTTTCTAAATATCTGATGTTTTCATTTATTTTTGTATGTTGCTGGAATCGCTTGTTCAAAAAGATTTTTCACCCAGTTATAGAGTAAGTTTGAAAGAGTGACAAAGGAGAGTAAGAAGGAAAAAAAGCGTGGTTCGTTGGGGTCGTAAAAGTTAAGAGGCATCTGAAATCCGCTCGAATTCCTGAGATAGCAGAAGACCCGGGGTCACTCTTCAGCACAGCCTCCCCATAAGAATTCCTCTTCGGATAGGGATTCTTCACGGGTCTGTTCCGTCTGTAAACCTCAGGCGATTCGGAACAGTGAATAATCACCAGGGTTTTCTCGTTCTCTCGAATCAACGGGAGGAAGAGATAAGACACAATGGCCAACAGAAAGTCTAGAGAAGAAATATGACAAAAGAATTCAATACAAGTGACTCACTGACAACAGTTGACTATGATTCATGGAATGGAAGAAGCAATCAATTGCCCCCGATTTCGTTGCTTTTAAGATATTCAAAGGAATTTTCACACTTTCTTTTTTTTATGATATGAATATTTCTAAAAATAATTAAATATTCTATCTACCAGATTTACTAAAACACGTTTTCACGAAAGAGATTCTCTCAGTTGTCTAATGTCAAACAGGGGTCGAAAACCTCGGCGAAATTAGAATATCAACCAGGAAATCAAGAAATTCCATTCGACTCGTTTCATGGAACACTTCCATGTAAATAATTGATCGTTCATGCACTGTTTGCTGAATAGTTTTTTTTTTTTTTTTTTTTTTTTTTTGTACATTTAATATTTTTATTATTACTATTTAAAGTAAAATTAATTTTTTCTATGTTCTTTATTTAACAAAATATGACGTACAAAATTCAAAAATAAAACGTTTATTAGTACTTAACGAAAAGCCGAAGGGGATAGGGATAAGGATAAAAGAGGCGGCCACAAGGCCTACTGCACCACGTCCTGACTACATCTATTATATATCTCATTGGCCAGGTTCAGGTTATTAACCAGCCTCCACAGCTTTGCCAGCGGCTCCTTGGTGTAGGATCTTGTTTTTTTTTTATCCTAGTTGCAATAACTTACATAGACCTTCACAGAAATATAAAATGTGTACTTTAGCCTTCTCTTCCTGGCAGTACCTGCACAGAGTTTTCTCTGTCCGTACTCCTATCCTGTCCATATGCTTTCTTAAGTGGCAGTGTCCTGTCAAGAGTCCAACCAGAATCTGGTTCGGTTGCGGTTGCCTTCCGGTAGTTCTTTTGTTAGTTTTGCGGATGTCTTGCTATGAACTTCTCCACGTGCCTCATACCTGTGGTATTGTTCCATCAGGTTTTGGACTCATTAAGGATCCATTATAAGATGTATCATCTTTTGCGTCAGGCTGCTAGGCCAAAGTAGAGTTCTGGGCCGAGAGAATATGTTTCACTATTTTGGCCAACATGTCAACCTTTCGTTGCCTCTATGCCCCGATTGTCCAGGGATCCATGCCACGGCCAGGTCATTAGTGTTGCTAACTTCCGTCAGGTCCTCCATGCAGTTCCAAACACTCTATGCCTTCACCTCGTATGAGGGTAGGGTCCTGAGTGCTGCCTGGCTGTCAGAAAAATGGCTGTCTTCCGGGAATGTATTCCTAGCCTTTTTATTTCTCTGGCTCAATGTTCAATCGCTATGATTTCAGATTGGAAAACTGTAGCATACCCTACCTCTAGTACCCTTGACGGTTTTAGAGCCGTCAGTATACCAGTAGGTGTTTAGTGGTCTTTGGACCATTCTTCCCGTTCTGATATCAGTACTTTGCACTTCTTGTTGAAGTTGTGTTTTGGAGTAGTGGCATCAATTGGCATACCTACAATGGCATCTGCCTATATCTCCTTCCTCAGTTTCCATTGTTTATTTACATGGCCTATCGTAGCGGATGGTTGTCTATTTTATAAGCCTGTGGGCTGCTCTGGCTTCTCCTTGGATAAAATGTGAAGCGGTGGGAGGTTTCACAAAATTTTCAGGGCCGCAGTTGGCGTTGTGATCATGGCATCAGTGACACTGAGAGTAGCCAATTTTGGGTGCCACTTAATTGCCTTATTGCTTTGGCCTGAAGAAATCCACCACAACACCGACCCATAAGACCAGACGGTCTTAGTACACAGGTGTTGGTTGCACCTCAAGCCTAAGAGAACTTTTAATTCCTGTTGGAAGATCTAAGAATTAAAAATTAATCACCATTTAATATTCTTTGTCAGTGTATTAAAAAAAAACAAAAATTAAAAACAAGTCGGCACTTCATCATCTAAAGACTATCGAGACAATATCTGAATGCTAGTTTAAAAATAAAAATGTAGTGTTACGAAGAATCAATTTTTTTAAAATATACTTAGAAATCAGTGCTATTGTTTGATAACCGTTTTAAGGTGTTTGAGAATAAAAATACGAAATAACTTTTATTTAATAAAGAAAAACCAAGAAATAACATTAATGGCCATAAAAATGAATACATTCCAAGGACTGCAATATTTAATTTTACAGTTTTTTGCATATTCAGATGCTATGACGGTGTTTATGAGAAATATGTTTGCAAACTAGCTAGTAAAAAAAAAATCGTTAACTTTTCTTCTTCTATAATTTATGACATATCAAATATGTTAATTTTATTTTTTTATTGTTTTTACATGTGCGCTAGACAAACTCTACTTCATATGAAGAGTTACTTAAAAATTTAATACAAATTTCGACTTTGGCTGAAACGTTTGGATTTAGGTCATAGCCTTCAAGTAGTTTAATAAATCATTTAAAAATGCTATTAAGTGGATATACTGTCAACGCTATAAATCCATTTAAAAGGGATAGCTTTCAATTACTTTTAGTTTAGAAGGTGAAAATGACAATACTTACCATAAAAGGGCACTTGCTCCTAGGCCAAAGCCCTCGCAGGTGCTCCTTATGAAGAAACGTTGCTCTATGTATCTCGTATAGTATAAGTTTATAATGATTTGGCTTCGTACAAAGAACGTGTAGTTAACGTCAATTCTTTTATTATATACAAATCGATTGTTTGCGTTTTGTTTTAGCACGTAAAGTTATTAGTTTGAGTAGTGAGAAGTTATGATGAAACATAGCGTTACAATCTTTTGCAGTGTGTGACTGTTTGGAGTATATGGAGAAATATTTATAAATGTCCTCCTTCGCCCTCATTTAGATTAGATTATTAATTAGTGTCTAGGTCGATGGATGAATCGAGTACTCCATCGACTAATCAGAATGAGGGCAATGAATGTAGGTGTGATTGTATTTATTTGTGCAACTGTGTTATAGGAGTTAATTTTCTGCTTGATTATTTTTTGCGTCGGGAGCTGAAATGGCGTTGTTGTCGAAAGGTTGTGAAGCGACGAGTTCTCATGGGCATTAGAATTTAGTTAATGAGGTACTAGTGACCCAACAGAATAACGACGGGGTATGTGAACTCCCTCACTATTCCCTTTCAGGTTGAAAGTCCAATAGCCCATAGAAAAGTAACTAAGTGCGAATAGGTACTCCAATTGTCATGCTTCTTTTATACTTAAATTTTTTAGAAAACCCGTTTTTATTAAATGGTATTAATATTTCGCCCCTGTCTATCCCCTTGCATAACCTAAAGCTAGAGGGTCTGTGAGGTATTCGATATTCCGCCACGATTCACCCACACGTACTCAATACTTACGCTAATAAATACATTCAATCAAGATACCAAACACTAACAGAAAAAAAAAATCCTTACCTAGTTTGAGGTTCTGTTGGCACTCACGCTAATCCTTATTTTATTGTATTCCGTCTATTGTCGTTGTATTTTGTCATCCCTTCATTGAATTCTGTTACAAATACATACTCGGTTCAGAATTCCAGGAGGAAAATAACGAGTCGTCTTTTCTATCAAATTGGCCTCGTTTTCCAACCGGTGGAACAGCATTGCCAAATTCTATCCTTCCCTACGTGTCCGAGCATGTCCAACTTTTCGTTACAGGTGAAAATCGTTTTGATTTTGTAACTATGAAAACGTGCGGTTTGGAAGGACGCATTTTTTTATTTATGTGGCGGTGGTAGTGGGGGGGTTAATTCGCGAGAACTTTTTCGTTTCTGTTTTATTCGATTGGCCGTTTGAATTGTAGGGTGAGAATAATAGACCATTTCATCTACACGTTCCAAAATTTAAGTCGTGAAATTTAGTTAGAACAATTAGTTTGGTGTTTAAATTTTAGATCAAATCAGGTTTATTAGAACGCATAGAAGAGAGTGTTTCTGATTGTATTCAGTCGTTTATGAAACTACCGTCTTTTCTCAGTGAGAATTTTTGAGGTTGTAGATTTTTTGCGGATCGTCTCGAAGCTGCGATATTTTTTTCGCCAGCTCCATGGAAAATGGTCATTCATGTCGCCATGAGCGGAAATGGGACAACGGGCCAGAACGAAATCAATTACCGAGGATGTGCGTGGTCGGAGAATCATAGAAAAGGAATTTCAAATGCCTCTGACAAAAAGAAACAAGGAGTGAAAGAATGTCATTCGGCCCTAATGGCTGTTATTTACATAATAAAGGCCAGCAAGACAATGTATTTGGCAAGTTCGAAACTGTTTGGGTTATAGGCTATACTGGCACTCATCCAGTCCCACGCGTTCTATATCTCGTTATTCCACTGACAGCCTTATTAATTTCGTTTCCTTGTCTAGTAAAAATACTGCGGTCGGACCTTTTTCTTTCCAGAGTCGTAAATTCCTTTTTATCGCCGTCGACGTTTTGTATAAAGGCTTTTAAAAACAAGAAAAGGAAGAAAAAGGAGGAGTCCTTTAAACGTCGTAAACCGGTCATTTCTTTATAGTGGGTGTGCATAAAACGGAAATTTGACAAAGTGGTACGTTTACCTTTCAGATTTGCCGTTGTAAATTTATAAAATACAAACTCGTTTTCGAAGTTCTTGGAATATGTAATTATTCAGGGAGAATTAAAGAGGAATTATTTTTTGAATTTCAATGCCTTAGATAATGGTGAGAGGGCAGTGAATGATCCGCTCTTCAGCTAATACGTATGTATTATATTAGGATGAATATGTGTTTTTTATTAAAAAGGAAAGTACACATAACAAATATTTTGCACGACATCTCATAAAGGCAAAGAAATTGGCAAAAAAAAATATTTAGTTCAAGATCAGCTTATGTGGTGCTCTCAAAATAAGAAACCGCACTTAATAATAACTTTTTTCAAAATGTAGAAATGTCCATAAACTTAAATCTTACTTACACCCTAGTTTACAGTTAAATACACCAGTATCTTCCAAGCTGAGATTCATGCAATCGCAAGATTACTCAACTCAATTTAACTAAAGGGTACAAAAACAAGAACATAGCTATCATGCCAGATCGTCAAGCGGCCATAAAAACACTAAGCTCAAATATTATTAGGTCAAAGATGGTGTTGAACTGCAAAACGAAATTAAACATGTTAAGTACATAGAACAAAGTTAGCCTCTGCTGGGTCCCAGGACTCACGGGAGTAGAAGACAACGGGAAAGCGGACACCCTTGCAAGGAATGGAACTGTAACACCGCTGATAGGATCTGAACCCTTGTGTGGCCCAGACACCCACACTATCTCAGACAGAAGGACAAAAATAAAATAAAAGAAGAATGAAATTCACCCATTGTTCACAGGCAATCTAAGAATCTCTTAACAAATTCTGACGAAAAGAAACTACAGAATGTGTCAAAGGAAGCAGGTATAAATTGCGAATCCTAATAGGATAATAGGGCACTGCTAGCTAAATGGACCTTTAAAGAAGATTGGAATAATTCAAGATGGCACATGGAGATTCTGCAAAGCGGCAGAGGAACCACCAACAATTTTACCAACTGCGGTGTTCATTTCCCATCAGAAGGACGTGCTTTGGGTTGTACAATCTGACCATAGAAGAGATTGCAGCCACTGAAATTGGGCCTATTAATCAAGTTTTAATCAAGAACGGTGTACAATAGCTCTTAAAAAGCACAGTATATTACATCCCTAGACCTTAGTAAATTGAAAGAACGAAAGCTATACTATATATACTACAATATAACAATCATAATGTTTGATAAAGTCTATCTATCCTAAAAAGAACTTCATAACATTTCCAAAAAACACTTGTTTTATGCCATCTTAACAATGGTAATAAATAATATTATTAATGATAATGATGAAGAACAGTTGCCAAGATCCCGGAAACCCTCATCAGGAGGACATCAGATACAACGATTCAGATGGCCCCAAAACAAATTAAGGAACCATCAGACGTGCAAGCCCAAAATAATCAAATCCATTGTGGAAGTTAACTGGCAAAAATCGGTTAGCCAAGCAGCTATTAAAGCATTATCATGTAAAAAAATCACGCCAAAATAAGGCAGTGGATGCATCCAAATTCTCCAAAACCTGGGCTAACACAACATTCTTGAGATACCATTGGGTACCAAGCAACAGGGGAATTTTGGGCAATGGAAAAACAGACACATTAGCGGCGGTTCTGTAAGACATAGGCCCCGAACCCATTGTTGGGATAATAACAACAAACACGGAATCATTCATCATAGTATGGACCAAAAAAGGTAAAAGGAGACGTGAATAAACTCTTCAGGTTCTAGATACAGTAAACTTATGCTAAAACAATCTTCACTCTGACTGGAAAACACATTGCAGCAGTTAGACAAGGCTAAATTCTGAGGAGTGATAGGGCTATGTGCCGGTCACTTGTATCTGAGAAAACGTATACACAACCTGGGCATGATGACTCCATTTGTTTTCATACAATCAGGAGCTAGTGCAATGTCTTTGAATGCCAAGTAACTGTTCAGTGGAAACAAAACGTACAATGGAAAAAAACGGACAGGAATTGCAACAAAGACCTAGCATTTCTTACGATCGATTGCACTGAACTTAAGAAGTACAATAAGTCAGAAGGTTGCAGTGTCTGAAGAACAAAAACTTTTCGTAGCATCCATCAGCATCAGCTTAGAAACCACAATTTATAATTTTTTTTCAAATGTATAAAAATGAGCTTAAATTTAAATTTTACTCACAACTTAGTAAACGGAAGGAACGAATAACTACGTTAAAATCGAACATTAATGATGTATAATGAAGTTTATTCTAAAGAGTCTACTTAACGTGTAAAAATGTATGACAAGAAAATTTTAAAATGAAGCACTTCAAACAGACTATATGTCATCTTATGTATGAAAATTGCCAGAAACAACTACTAAGTACCTTCGATGTAAGCTAAATTCAGAAAATGTGTCTACCCTGTACATTTAATTTATTCTGTTTGTGAGAGCAAGTAAAAATGACTTTTGAATTTTTTCATGTATTATTCAAGGATTACATATTATGTGGGTGTCCAGGGCGATTGAACAATCAGACAAAAGTGTTATATTGTTTCTTCAATTGTCAATAATAGGATTTTTTTATATTACAAAATACAGTTACGTCAATGATGACATAAATGATGAAAACGCAGGGAATAAAAAACGTCAGACGTGTCTTTGGATTTTGCGAAATATTCTGAAACATAACCAGTACGTCTCTGATCTCTGATAATGTCTTAAGTTCAGTTTTTAACTTCGTTCTGTTAGAACTGTCCGCATTTTTTCGACTTTTTAGAAGAAATAGGACACTCTATGACATAACGCTGAAAGACCAAGATGCTATCGTTCCTGAGGTATGTCAACGGTAATACGCGTATACCTTCCAAAACCTGTCGTCTTGAATTTTATTTTTTCTTTTGCCAAAAGTGAATAATTTAAACAGAAGAGTGCGACCCTATTTGAAGGAATTCCTTCCCTCCCTCGTCCAATACATGCAGTGCAATGAGGACTTTCACTGGCGACTTCTCAGTTGCGCAACCCCCGCCGACTTGTTGCATTCGTCAATGGGGCAACCGACGGCCACGTGTCGGCCACACGCGTGTAACCACGTGCGTGTCACTAACACGCGAGTCGATTGCTAAAACAACTGTGTCAAGAAGATATTAAAATGTTGAACGCTTTGCCTATAGTTGAGCCAAGACATTAGCAGAAAGTGCTTTGGAAATCTTGCTACATAACTCACTTTGATTAACCATCCTAAGCACACATTAAAAGATAACCCTTTACAGTTCATTACATACACCAGATTAGAATTGGCTTGGTATGGCAAAAAAATTAAAATAAAAAGAATTGAGTCTAATTTACATTAATTTTTTATTCTAACATTACTTACTATGTTATGTTTTGTAATTAACCAATTTACAACTTGCAACAATTAACATGCTACAACTTTAAACTAATTTTTATTAATTAACTCATAGATTTAGGGCATTTAACTTTTTGCGATAATTTATCAAATTGGGCAAAATTTGAACACCATGGATCACACTTAGAAATGGGTGTGGATGCTGGTTTTCATTGACATGCTGGCTCTTCGCTTTGTCATATATATCTTAATGAAGAAAAAGAAGTAACATTAATTAACAACATAATTTATCAGAACATCCCAGTATGTATGTTGAACCAACACACTGTCACTTACAGGGCCTGTCTCCACTTGCAAGTAGTTTGTCTTGTAAACAAGTCATCTTATTACAAGATTGCAATCAGAAAGTTGTGAGATTTTTGTTTATTATGATGGCTGTGATGTTTCTTGTTCATTTTTGTACGTCCGTTGGTAGGAGTGCAGCCATTGGTTTTGTGTAAGTGTTATGTTACAGTCTGTTTTGTTGGATTTGATGTTGTGTTTCAGTCCTTTTTTGTAATAGTTTTGTTTCATTGGTCTTAAATTTTGTTAGTGTGAGGTTTATGAATGTTGTTTGTTGTTGGTAGGAGGTTGAGGGTGTTTGTGTTTACTGAGGTTTCCTAATTTCTTTTTTAATTTGTGTAGTCCTTGGTGGTTTTTATGAAATCTGTTAGTGATTCTGTAAGGAGTAGGTCCTTCGGTTAGGAATTCTTTCTTGAGTGTCTTTTTTAATGCATAGGCAACATGTTTCTGTTTTAATCCAAGTTTTTGTGTGATTTTTTGATGGTAGTGGTTGTTATGTTGTTAGTGAGGCATTGTTTGTTAAACCAAGTGTTAGCAATGATATAGTTTGTGAGTTTTGTATATGTACACCAATTATAAATAAATATGGAATAAGTAAATGAGTATGTGATAGGAAAGTAAAAACTAAATATAAATAATAGATAAATTGGTAAATATATAAATAAATTTGTCTATGAAGAAATAAATTGATTATGAATTTTTTCAAAAAGATGTAATTCAGATTATTTATCAAAAAATTGCTTTTATCAATTCAATTTATGCTTCCTTTGAATCAGGGTGTTGTACTTCCCAAAAGATGTGGAGAAGAAATTTTTGCTTGAGTCTAACTTACGATAAATTTTTTGGTGTGGGTTGTCTCAGATTGGCAGGTCCAAGAAATTTCGAGCTTTTTATACTAATAAAGACAGATGTTTATAACCTGTCCATCTGCGAAATGTTGCCACTAGCCTTACAAATTTGTTCTGCATTCTTTGAGTTTTTGGCAAATGTTATTTGAAGGTGGGACGCCATATAATAGCATGGATTTGACAACCATATTATCAATAAGGCGCTTGTTGACTTGTCAGTCTAGATTTGGATTCTACTGCACGCCTATTCGTTCTTAGTTATTTTTTTTTCCTTTTTATTCATTTGTTTAATGTTGAACATGCCAAGAAGAAATTGCCGCAATAAGATAAGCTTTTGGAGCTCAGCTGTCATCAGTTTTGAGTCTACCTCATATCTCAATGAATCTAGAATATAGATTTCAATGGAGTATTAGCCGGGGAAATCGTTAGTTAGAAGAAAAACTGTATGAAATAAGATTTGCTAATTAAATCAAATAAATAAGTAAAATAATTCATGTCATAAAGGAGTTTTAATGTCCAACTATGTTTTGTGCTGCAGGATAGGGATTAGAACCACTTTAAAATACTTTCTCCACATATTCACAATTAAAGTTTAAAAAAAGTGATATACACCCAAAGACCAGAGACTTGTATTTTGTAGTTTATTTAATATAATATTTATTTTTATTGTTATGTTAATTATGACATATTTATTTTTTTGTAAACGAAATTAAACACATTCCAAAATTTACGAGTTTTAATCAAAATGATTAAATTACAATGGTTTGAAAGAAAATTCACCAAAGCCTGGAAAATCCCATTTTTCAACAAGAGCGATTTCAAGTTAATCAACTTTTTTTGGAGGCGGCGAACGATGTCTGACTCATCTCTTGATCTTGTCCCATAAGTATTCTATAGTGCTGAAGTTGCTGGCTAAACGGAGACGTCTCGAGCTTCATGCAGCCGAGCATTATCAAGCATTAACACAAAGATATCTCCAATAAATGGAGCCAACGAGACGACAGCTTCCTGAAAAACTTCAATGCGCAGTGCAGTCAGAGATGCATTCTGTATGATAAATCAGTTCGGTATGGGCATGGACATTGATTTCACCCCATACCATAACTGACTTCTTTGACATCTTGAAAAAGCTGTGACTTAACGGTAAAATTTTACCTGTATCTTTCCATGTCATAAGGTAAAGATAAACAATGTTGTGATTATGTTTTATGTCAATTATTAATTTGTACACCTCGTTCAAAAAATGGATAAACACAAGTGTCCAGTTAAGTGAAGATGTATAGTAAAGTGCAAGATTCAGTTGAGAGGTGTCCTTGCCAAGTGAGCTGCTGAGTACGTTGGCTCTACATTTTTTCTTACTTGAGTATTTTTTTATTTTGAACAAACTTAGCAATTTCTGCTCAGACACTAGGGAGCCTAGTGTGTGTGGTTTTTGATACTACTTTAAACGTGACTTTTATTGTGGAACATTTTAAAATTTTCAATGTGTCTTTTTGGTTAGCATATGTCCTCCCCCTTATATGCAGTAAATCCAGACATGTTTTAATATCTGGTTAATGTTTAGTAGCTTAGAAATCGGTTTTGGGACAGATGTGAATCCCTAGATATTGATTATTGAAAAATAAAATAAAATGGTTTTAATGCAGTGAGTATATCACTTCAAGACTTGAAAAGGACACAGCTATGCTCACAAACTGGTTTTGCAGTGATCCCGGATTTTGATCTGTAATTACCCATCATCAGACTGAAGTTATCTACAAGATTGGTGTAGATAACTCATACATTCCAGATAAAACTAGCATATTCTGATGATAAGGATTACAGATTAAAATCCAAATCTGCTGAAAAACCAGTTTGTGAATGGCAGCACCGTCTTTTTCAATTCTCGTTGGGAATTCGTTCTTACAAGAATACTCTATTTTATTTTGTGTATTCCCTGTGCTTGTTCTATTTATAAACATTATTTAAATTTTACAAATACTCTACTTTCTTACCTCTTAAATTTTACAAATACAGGGGGTATGACGGTAGAGTATGTGTAAAATTTAAATAATGTTTATAAATCGTATGTTTTGAAAATGATCTCACTAAAGATCGAAACGTTGGCATGATAAAGAAAATGTTTTTCTAAAACCTACGTCACACCAGACACATCTCACAATCTTCGAATAATTATAATTTTTCTGTCTTATATATGTTATGTTAAACTTCCTTTAAATAAAATAAATTGATGACAAAATGTACTCACTTTGTACGAAAATAATTCGTTATGTTAAAATATGTTAATTTTGGAAGAAAATTAGTAAAAGAGACAAAAAAAATGTTACCTGGGTTTTTATACCATTACACTAATTTTTTTCCCTTAATGCGGGTATTATCATTTTTCTCTTTATGCAGATATATATACTTTTTAGTTTATTTTAATATAATATATGCAAATTTTAAACATTTTATTTAATTATGTGCATAGTTATGACAAAATACAAACGTTACTCTGTTTTTGAAAAAGATCACATTAAACACATGCAGTACAGAACGTTATTAATGTTGCTATACAAGTTGGACGTTTCTGAATTCTGAAAAAAATTGTAATTATATCTTTGGGTCACTTCCTCTATAAATTCAGAATTGCCTAAATGAATGGGTGTAAATTTTAAAATGATTGATAATAGTTGAACAATTTAATCACAGTGTTGTTTGGCAGTGAAAATTGGAAGTTTTAAAATGTAGTTGAAATTATTAATTTGCCTATTTCTTGTTTATGTGTTTGGCATATTGTGACTGTTATATTTTATTTCCAGGAGGCCTCATTAAGAGCTTTAAAAGTTGCTGGGGGGAGGTTTGAGGCTGCACTGGACCTTCTGGCCAAACAACACCAATCAGAGTCAGTCAACGGTCTCTCAAAGGTTGCCAATCCAGGTATGGGTTATATAAAACTTTCTCAATATTTAACCTAATTTTTCATTTATCAGTGAATTTCTTTGTAATATTCCCAATAAAATAACTATGATTTATATACAAGGAAATAGTTAACAATTGTAGTGTTGGATGTGCAAAAAGAAAAAAGAGGCTTTTATGAAAACAGTTTTATACAACTAATTACTGAATACATTCACTGTCATTGCAATATATGATTTATACAAAACAAAAGTACAAGCAAATTATTACATCATAATAGAATGAGTCAGTACGTTTGGAACGATCACACGTGGTTATCTATCATAGTCTAGTGGTCCTTTCATAGCCTTAGCTTACTATGCCTCTTCCAACATGTAAACATAATAAACCACCAAATAATTGTTTTGTTTTTTCTGCCAACTAGGAATGTGCATGTTGAGTACGAAGCTTATGCGTAAACCAAGCCTTGAGAGAGAGCTTAGTTTGCAAAGGGGAAGCCCTGCTTTGGACTCCGGAGCAGGTAGTTCTAGGTCAGACAGCCCGAGGCAGATAATGCCCGATCTGATGATCCCACCACAGCACCAGCTCAGAGGTCAACAGTATTCTCCTGGCTTTTCTGAGCCACCTCCACCCCCACCTCCAAGATCTGGAGGCACTCCTCCCCCTCCACCACCACCGCATGCATATGCATGCACCAACGTCCAGCAACTTCTGAAGCGTATGTCTCCTGCACCGGTTGTCCCATCCCAGCAGAGTGGCCAGGGAGGAAGTGCTGTCGGTGGTGGTGGTGGGACAGGCATAAGGGGCACTAGTCCTGTTGCCAGGCAGCCTATGGTTGTACAGAACAGCCCACAGGTGCAGCAGCAGTTGAGTCAACAGATGCAATCCTTGTACCAATCATCAGGCTGCACAGGTATAAACTTGAGCATTTCTTTCTAGTTATTAGTGTTTGTGGAAAAATTATAATAAATTTTATTTCAGGAGAACCACCTCCGCCATATCCACTACCACCCCCTCCGCCATCGTATACGGCATCGATTCAAAGTAGGCAGTCCCCGACTCAACAAGATTACAGGAAAAGTCCTTCGTCTGGAATCTATTCTGGTTCTCCTAGCCCTGTAACAGTTTCTGGTGGCAGTAACACTCCCACATCGCATGTAGCTCGACCCACCCCTCTCCAAGCCTGGGGAGCTCGCCAGGCAAAAACCCAACCACCGGTGATAATGCAATCAGTCAAAAGTACACAGGTGCAAAAACCCGTCCTCCAAACGGCAATCGCCCCTCCACCCCCAAGCTATGCATCGTCAATGCAGCAAATGAAGCAGCAACAGCAGCAGCAGAAACCATCGACCCCACCAATTCCGACTACAGAACCCCCTAGTTATGCCAGTACGATGCAGGCTTTAGCGGCTCAACGAGCGGCACAGGGGCCCCCCGGAGAAGAATGTGCAACCACTGTAGAAAGTGGTACAGCACCAAAATCAACTCCAGCAATTCACAACCCTCTTCAGGTAATAATAATATACAAAATTTCCCTTCTAACATTGTTAAATATCTTTACTATTCAATTGCATAATTGAACAAAATATTCCTATGCAGAAAGCTCTTGATATTTCTAGTTATCTACATTATTTCTTCTTTGTTAATTAATTTTCAAAAAAGTATTTGAAGGTTTAGAACAAAAATGGTGTTGACTCGTAAATACAACTTTCAAATATCATAATTTTTTTAAATATAATTTTTGTTTTTATAGTATAATTTAGTAATGTGATAATTAAATAAAGGAAGATAGAAGTTTATTTAATTTATTTTCCGCTCTACAATGTTTTATTTTGGTAGCATAATTTATTTAATATTTTTCAGAGAAAATATTCTCCTGCTGGGGGTGAACCGATGCACAGTGAAAGTCCAGGAGGTCAACGGACTCCTCCGTTACCACCAACAGCATCTTCTTCTGTTAAGACAGGAGGAGGTGGTGGCGGAAACGGTGGAAACATAGTAAATGGAAGCGGTGGTACAAGGCCGTTCAAAATCGACCACCAATCGCCCATACCTGAAAGGAAGCACATAAGCAAGGAGAAGGAAGAGGAAAGGAGAGATTGCAAAGTGAGGAATTACTCACCTCAGGCCTTCAAATTTTTCATGGAGCAGCATGTAGAGAATGTAATTAAAAGTCACAAACAGCGAGTCTTCAGGAGGCTACAGCTCGAAACGGAAATGGCAAAAATTGGTTTGAGTGAAGAAGCACAGGCGCAGATGCGAAAGATGCTCTCGCAAAAAGAGTCAAACTACATTAGGTTGAAGAGGGCAAAAATGGATAGGACTATGTTTGTCAAAATAAAACCAATCGGGGTTGGAGCGTTCGGGGAAGTGACTCTAGTCAGGAAAATCGACACGAATCACTTGTATGCCATGAAAACTTTGAGGAAAGCCGACGTCCTTAAAAGGAACCAAGTTGCTCACGTAAAAGCAGAAAGGGATATTTTGGCAGAAGCAGACAATGAATGGGTCGTTAAACTTTATTACTCTTTTCAGGTAAAAGCAGTTGGAAAATTATTTTTTTTCTTCATATTTTATCATTACTGGTGTTATTTTTTAGGACAAAGATAATTTGTACTTTGTTATGGACTACATCCCAGGTGGTGATCTTATGTCACTACTAATTAAACTGGGTATCTTTGAAGAGCCCTTAGCAAGGTATGTATAAAATGTATGATTTTTTTTGAGTGATTTTAATATTAAATTTTTTTTATAGGTTTTATATAGCTGAGCTAACTTGTGCAGTTGAAAGTGTACATAAAATGGGCTTTATTCATCGTGATATTAAACCTGATAATATATTAATTGATCGTGATGGTCATATAAAACTAACAGACTTTGGGCTGTGTACAGGATTTAGGTGGACTCACAATTCTAAATATTATCAAAGAAATGGTAAGTGCAGAAAGAAAGAAAAAATAAAAGATATATATTATAAATGTTTATAATTGAATAGGTGAGCATGGAAGGCAAGATTCGATGGAGCCGAACGAAGAATGGGTCGGAGCGGAGTGCAGGTGTCATCAGTTGAAACCTCTCGAAAGGAGAAGGCGGAGAGAGCACCAAAGGTGCCAGGCGCACTCACTTGTTGGCACTCCAAATTACATCGCACCCGAAGTTTTACAAAAAACAGGCTATACTCAGCTGTGTGACTGGTGGAGTGTAGGAGTCATTCTTTATGAAATGCTTGTTGGCTCGCCCCCATTCTTAGCTCCGACTCCTGCTGAAACGCAATACAAGGTAAGGTATCCAATATTTGATGTTGGAATCTCTTTAAAATTGTTCTATTTAGAAATATTTTCATCTTGGAAAACTAATATTTGTTTTTGTAGGTCATCCATTGGGAAACAACACTCCAGTTCCCAAAAGTCCCGAGCGTATCACCGGAGGGCAAAGATTTAATAGTTAAACTGTGCACTTCAGCCGATAGGAGGATAGGTAAGAAAGCCAGTGAGGTGAAGGCCCATCCGTTCTTTGCATCTGTTGACTTCGGCCATGGAATAAGAAGGACGTCACCTCCGCACATCCCGAGGATAAGGCATTCAACAGACACATCGAATTTCGATCCTGTCGATCCTGATAAACTCATGAAAAATTCGTACTCGACTGACCAGTCCGGATTGACTGATGAGGAGCTCAGCGACAATGGTAAACCTTTCCACGGCTTCTTTGAATTCACGTTCAGAAGATTCTTTGATGATGGAGGTGCCACCCCGTACCCTAATAAAATAAGCTTGGATGAAACGGAAAACCAAGGAGCTGTGTATGTATGACAATGACTTTTCCCTTTCCCTGCCTTCCATGCCTGTAATTGTTTATTTATTTACATCGACCCATTATTAAGTCGTCTCATCTATGAGACAATAATTTGCGCAATTGTAATTTTTGTATATATAATTTTTTAATTTTTTTTTCTGATATCACGGTTCTTGAACGATAAGATCTTGAATATCTGTTTTATTTTGTATTCTAAAATGTTTTCCTTTAAGTTGTACCCTATCTTTTGAAAAAATTATGGATTTCTTTGAGGCTGAAGAATACTTGTGGATCTTCATGTAGGTATAATTTCCTTCATACTCGGTTAAACAATTTAATAGGGAATTTTTTAAAAATATTACTTAAGAATCATAACGAAGTTTGCTATTAGATGGCACTTTCAAGGTTTTATCGTTAAATTGTAAAATTGTGTTTACCGCAAAATTTATTTATTTATAAAATAAATATATTAAAAATATATATGTAAAAAAATATTTGCCTCAAAAAGGGTGTCAGATCCGTGGCGTATGAGTTGATAGGCTTTTCTTTTTAAATTATTTTGTATAAGAGCGAGATCCATAGAACGAAGACTAAGTGTGCCTTTAAGAGTGGAAATAAAGTGCCTTATTAACAAAAAAATTTTAAAAATGTTTTCTTACTTGCTATTATATATAATAAGCGTTCTGTTGAATCTCTCCACACATTTATTGTCATTACTATTTATCAGGAGGGACATTCTCAAATTCCAGTTTTTTCTACATCACTCCTCCCAATTTTTTTCTTTCGGTTTAAAAATAATATTAGTTTAAAATTAGTCAGTGTGTGCGTAGGATTTTTTTTCTTAATCTTTATTCGTCTTTACTTTCCTCTTTCTTGTAATATTCTATTTTGTTTGTCTAGGTCGTATATTTAAAAATGTTAGTTTAATAAATCGTTTTTGAAAGTGATACAAAGTATACTCTGATGCCTTAAATTATGGTGATTATTGCCTAATCAGTTGGCGAATTAATTGTTACACAAATTATTTTCATCTACATCTTCAGCTATCGATTCAATTATTTTCCCTTGTTTTGGTCTGGCAGCTTGAATTTTTGCAGTACACTTCAGACCAGTTTATAATATTACTATTTAAAATTATTAAAAATCAGGAATTTAATTTTTTTTTGTACTTTTATCACTGCCATAATATTGAAAAAATTGTATTTAAATTTAAATTTACAAATTGTTTTCTTATTTGAAGCTAGTCCAAAAGGTTTCATCTTATAAAACAAAACAAAAAAAAATGGCAGTTTTTATAATGTGGAAAACTAGTCCTAAGAGTTAAGAAGTTTTTAATAGGATTCCTTTCTTTCAATTATTTAATAGATGTGTCCCATGACATTTTTAATTAGAATTATGAATTTCTGATTGTTCTGGAATACAATGCTGATTTAAAATCCCATTCGTATCTTATATTCAAAGTTTAACTACCACATTTAATTCATAATATTAGTGTTAATATATATTTTTCATATCGCAGTGGAATAATTTTTAATGTTTAAGTAGAGTAAATATATTTTAAAGCCTTTTTTATATATATAATTTTTTTCTCAGTAGGAATCAGTACCTCGTAAAAAATTGAATATTTTAATTAGAAAAGTCCCATTTTCTGGATGTTCTGGTTACTCTGAAATAAAATTTTCTAAACAACTTAATTGTTGAAATTGTATGCAAATATGGCATAACACTGCTAATAAACATTAATGTAGTATAATTTCCCCAAGTGATAATTTTTAAATAATTTATCAAGTTTTTGAACCTTTATTAGCAATAAAAAAAAAGTTAATACATGAAAAAGTTTACTAAGTGATCACTTTAATTTTATCAGCTTAGGTTTAATTGTAAGTTAATTAAGTTTAATTAACATTTAAACTTAACTTTAATCAACATTTAGATTGAAGCATAATTATAATTTATAAAAATTAAAACAAAAAAACAAAAAAAAATACCCCCTTAAATATTTTTTCTTAATAATTAATTAGAAATATTGTTATTTTAGCTTTATTAGTAAAGTAGAGGGAGAGTGAGAGAAAGATGATTGAGTGTGAGTTTGCATGTGTGTGATATTTTAGGGTTTTAAAAAATTATTTTCCTGATTTTTAATCAATTACAAAGGTATTAACATTATTGTCATATTCATAAATTTTTATGAGCAGGTTTATTGACAACAGACTTAAGAACATAAGCATGTTTTGCACGTATATGCAGATTGTTAAACAGATCCGTACACCAACAATAAGTATAAAATACTTTGTGTAAATATTGGATTAAAAAAAATATATATAAAATTTTTTTTTAAAAAAGAGTGCCTTTTTTTCTATAAAAATATTAATAGATGTTAGTGTAAGTTCAACCGTACGCCACAAATGTGTAGTCCATTTATTAATTTAACCGATCCAAAGGCTGTGGTAATTTATGAAAACCGATCTACATGAGGTTGAAAGGCTGTTTTCTTTTTTTGTTTTGTTTTGCCTTATTTTCCATTTTTCAGAATTATAGCATTTTCCCTTTTCTTTTGTCTCTTTATTTTGTGAATCTTAGGCATACTCAAGTTACCATAAGGAGCTACTTGTGCCTTTAAATTTAACTATGCATATTATTTAGAAATTTTGTTTTCAAACAGCCATTTTCATTGTTAAAAATATTTCCATTCTAATTATGATTATTGGTTAATTTATGTAAGTTTAAAAAAGCTCTCTTTTTATTCTGCAACATTTTTTTATTGTTTTCCCAATTATCTCCTCTTGTATTTAAAAAGATTTTTTTTTTGTATTTATATTATAGATCTGGCTTGTGTTATATTATTGTGTGCCTTGTAAATATTGTAACAAATTTTCTTTTCTTTAATTTTTTATTATAATTAATAAGTGTAATTAAAAATGGAAAAAATAAATAAAAAGATACCCCTACGGCTCAACAGTCGACTAATATTTTCTAGCTTTTATTAATATATTTGAGAAAGTAGCTAAGAGGAGGTATAGAATTATTGTATATACCGTTATATTTAAAAAAAAAAAAAAAAAAAAAAAAAAAAAAAAAAGAGAGAGAGAGAGAAAATTTGTTGGACAGGGAATGTAAATTAAAAAGTACTGTTGAAATAATATATATATGAGAAAATAGTTTTGGTACGATCAAATATTTTTCCAATGCTCAAAATAAAAAAAATCCCGGCATATGTATTGTAAGACTAACAACCAATTTTGTATGATTATAGTTATCATTTCTGCAAACTTTGGATAAATAATTTATTTTATTCATTAAAATAGCAGATTGTGTGATAAAACCAAATGAAGGTAAAAAATGAGTGAACTTTTATTCAGTTTTAGCAGTTTATAATTTTTTTTTTTTTTTTCAACTGCCAAAATTCGATGCAAATTTATGTATTTGAGGTTTTGAAAACTGTACCTATCCTATTATGTAACAAATTATTAAAAACTGTTTAAAGATTTCTTTGTTTTTGTTGATTTACTCCTGTTCTACGTAACAGAATTTTTTAAAAACCAATTATAATTAATTTGAAAGTTATATTTCCAAATTTTCTGTTAGTTATATATCATTAGTAGGGGATTTAGGAGCTGACAAATGGCTGAGGTCATCATTGGCCCACCATGTCGGGACCAAATTCAGAGAGGCTGAGACCCAATCTCGCCCCAGATTTCCATTGATATGTGCCAAGTCAATTTTAATTGCACCACCGGTTTCCTCAGGAAAAAAATCCAGAGGAGACAGGGGGAATCGAACCCTCGACTGCAGGATCTATTAGCTGAGAATGTGACACCTTAACCACTTGTTACTACTGCAGGCCCTTGGATAGAAATAAACAAAAAATTAAACTGAGTTAAAAATTTTTACCATAAATGCTGCTATTGAAACAACGAAGAAAAAAATATTATTCATTATAGAGTATTTCCTCTTTTGAATGTATTGCTATGGAATATTTTGGTAGCCATTTAACAGCATTCTTAATTACTGCAAATTCTCTGGCATTGCTGGGTGGCAACGCATCCCAAAGTTGCTTGATAAGAGTTTAAATTAGGACTATTTGCTGGCTCCTCCAAACATTGAATTGGACCCCGCTTCAAGTAGTCACCAATGGTGCTAGCGTATAGGGGCTTGCATTGTCTTACATAAAAATAAAACAGTTGCCAATTAGGAGCAGATAAGAAACAACTTCTGATAGCATGTCTTCAATGTACCTCACAACGGTTTGGGAGCCCTCGTGAAGATCGAGCTGCCTTCCATTCCATAGCCCAAACCCTAACACAACTTCCATAGCTTGTCTGGAGTGAAAATTTAGGTACAACTTCTGATAACACATCTTCAGTGTGTCACCCCCCCTTTAAAAAAAAAAAATAAAAAATAAAAAAATAAATAAAATGAAGCATATTGGGGTTGACATGTGAGGGACAATGACTCATCTAGGGGGTTACAGTGACCCCCTTGCCATGGCAGTTGGACTCCTTATCATGGGAGAGACAGAGGAGGCCCTGTGGGCCTTCGCCCTTCATGTGTTCTTGA
>CM077103.1:32714208-32745982 GCA_039619505.1 Cimex hemipterus | reverse complement strand
GAGAGAGAGAGAGAGAGAGAGAGAGAGAGAGAGAGAGGAGAGAGAGTGAGAGGGGGAGAAATAGAGCAATAGAAAGAGAAAAATGAAGAAAATAAATTTACAATAAATCAATTGTTTTATTTGCAACAAGCAAGAAATATTTTTACAAAGTTCACATAATTCTTTCACATAAAAGGACGCCATGTTTGGATGGATTTCTATATGTTGGTAATTTCTATTTTCCTGAAAAAAATTAAAATTTAATATTTTTAGCTTGTAAAATTTTATTTATTGTTGTAGTCAAAAGTAAGATCCTCGCTACATATACTATTCAGAGCTCATGCAATGTTAACATATTTATGTGGGTTTTGAGAGGATCCTGGAAAATTGTAAACCGTAGAGAAAAAATATGCATGACCGAATCTGGACCTTTACCACGTATAAAATTGAAAAGCCCAGACTGGAAAACTGACTAATAACAAGTTTGTTTCATAAAAGCCTTTTTCGTTATTTTTTCTCTTGATAAGATTTCCAAAATTTACCAGTTTTTCAGTACAAATTAAAAGGGAAATCGTTCTTGGCCAGCCTAAAATGAGAGAAGAATGCAGGATAGCCTTCAGGGTCTTCTGCCATTCCCCACTTCGGGGCCAATCCTGCCCTCGCGATTGATGTCAGTCGTTCTGCTCAACACTCGTTCGCCGGCTGCTTCTGTGACTTGGAAAAGAAGGCCAATCCAAAACTACTTACTACTTTAAAAAAAAAAAAACATATAACAAAAAGGGTAAGTTTTATATTTTTTTCCATTTAAAATTGATTCTGAACGTGACATTAGGCTTTGTCCAACCAACCCTCTTGAACGAAACAACCCCTCTCTTGGTCTTACTCTTTCCTTCTATTTCTCTCTTCTTTATGCCACTTGATATTTCTTATATTAATATTTTATTATCCTTACCTCTTTTCGCAGTATTTTCTTTGATATTATTTTTTTTTGTATGGAATAAAGTCAGAAATAGGTACGCTATTTCTTTTCAATTAAAAATTTAATTAACAGTTTCACGCTCCCTGCAGTGATTCTACTCATTTATATCTCAATTGTTTTTGTTTTATAAGTTTCGCTATTTTTAATATTTCACTTTTCTTCACTGTCCCAGAATTCGTATTTTTGTTTGTGATAAAGCGGTAAATCAAAATAATTTTTGATTGGCCGTAACTATAAAATAACTATTATATAATGTAATTGTTTCAATTTTGTTTAAATTTTGAAATCTAAGCACCGTTGATCTATAGCAATATCTGGACATTACATTGTCTCACTACTCTCTCTCTCTCTCTCTCTCTCTCTCTCTCTCTCTCTCTCCTCCACGACTCTCCATCAATTTATCAATCCAGCCTATCCTTCTTTCTTTCTGTCAATTTTTTCTTCTAACTCATCACGCGCCCCATCCATCTATCTACCAGTTTCTTTCTAGTCCTTTTTTTTCTCTCTTTCCTTTTATTTCATTTTTTTAATGTTAATTAACGACATGAACATTCTTTTAGGTGATGACACAATCTCATTTCCATTGGTATTGAATATTTAATGTAAATAAGAAATTTGTGTCAGAATTGTACAAATAAACTAATTAATTTATTATCATTGTAATCGGTAAATTTATAGCTAGAAGAATGGAGTTTGATTTTTGGGTTTTACAGACAGGGCCGTATAAAAAATTGATTTAAATTGGTGTCAATAAGTCTGCCAAAAAAGCTGTATATAGCACATAATAAAAAATCATTTTATTAATAAGATGAAAAATAAAATATAAGGATTACTGCGATAGTAACTCTTTACCTATTTTTTTGTATAGATTAAAAATTAAAAATCTTTTCTTTTCAAATATATAGAAATACAGAAACACACCTTTTCATCCTTTTACTTAAAAAGATTACTTAATAGAAAAAAATAATTTGGTCAATAGACCAGGAAATATAGTGAATTTCTTATAATGTTGAAACTACCTTTGACGCTTGTTTATATCCAACCCGGAGGACCAAGATCGTTCGTATATACGAGAGAAGTAGTTAAACGTTTTTCTGACTCTCTCTCTCCCTATATATATCTATCTCCTTCACTTCTCTCTTTCTCGCTCTTTCTTCCAACAATATCAATAAATTAACTTTTTGTTTAATATTATTTTTAAACGTGCTTTGTCTATATATTTAAAGAACTTAAAAACTCGCCATATCCAGCCCGGAGGGCCAAAACGTTCGGACATACGAAATAAATAGTTGTGTATTTATCTTGTTTGTCGTAACAATATTATCAATATTTTAAATTTCTGTCTACTAAATTACACTATAGCCTTTCAGAATTTTTCATAGTTTATGATTTTGAAAACAACCTTAAACGCTCGTAACATCCAACCCGGAGGACCAAGTTCTTTTGTACTTTAAAGACGAGTAGTTTTACCTCTCTCTCTTTCTCTTACTATTTCTATTTCTCCCTCTTACTAACCCTCTAATCTATTTGTTTTCTCGTTAATCGTAAGAGTTCGCGACCTAAATTTGTGATAGTTTTAAATAAATAGATATTCATTTATTCCCTCTCTCTTCTCTCTCTCTCTCTCTCTCTCTCTCTCTCTCTCTCTCTCTCTCTCAAGCTGAAAGAACCTAAATAAAAGTTTTTAAAAAAGACAGGAAAATCCTCTAGTACATATTTGTATGCGTATGTGCGTGTTATATGTTACCACATACATTCTTCAGTCGGCAAGTAAAAAAGCCGACTTTTATATAACACCGTCATCAACGGTTCACTTGCCAAAATTGGACTTTCCCAGTTTCTCTTCTAAATGCTAGAAGTTTATTATTGTACAGTCAAATGCTCATCGGGTTTAAAAGATAAAAAACACACAGCAAGCGAGTCTGACTCATTCTTCAAAAACGTTCCTTTTAAAATGTACATGTATGGTCGGTTTTTTTTAGCCGATTTTACAATTGCCATGTATCATAATGACGATTATTACGTCCAATTATGGTCGGGAAACGTGAGAAAAAGCCAGAACTCACGAGCATAAATATATAATGTAAAATTAATCCCTCTTTGTTTTAAATTGACCTTTCACAAAAACCATACACAACTAGAAAGGTAAAAATGTAAAAAGATATTTATGTATTTTTTATTTGCAAAAAATATATGGCAAACTTGCTAGAAAATATATACGTTTTAAATTATTTAGAAAGGCTCGTTTACATACCATCAAGTTTTTATGCCTAAGCCTGGTTAGTCAGTTTGTTTATAATGCATTTTATTTATGTCTAATTAATCTAAAGAAATAATGACGTAAAATACATTTATGCAGTAATTTTATTTGTAAAAAACACGTTTAATAATCTTTTAAATATTTTTTTGTTTTATCTATTTTGTTCGTATTTTATAAATTAGGGTTAGTTTTGTTATAATCAGGTTATTTTTAAATATATTTATTTCTAATGTTTACGATTATTGCAAACTGGTCACGACGATTTTCAACATTCCACCTTTCCCAATATTCTCATTGTTTTAAACCAATTAAGATAATTCAGTGCCTGAAGATTACAGGTTTTGTTTACCTTCTGAGGTTTCTCTTTAGCCGTCTTTAATTAGCCATTTAACAACATTCAGCATTGAATTTTAAAAACAAAGTTAAAGGCGTTATTTCACAACATAAAGGACAAATATAACAAACAGCTCGTTAATTAAAAATAAATAAATAACCGGAAAATGTACTTTAAAAAAATTTGCAACTTTTTTCAGGCAAAAGTTGAAATCAAATTTCGGATGATTCTGCTATAAATTTATGAGGTCTGTTTTAAGTTGGCTGGGTCTCGTTCTTATGAAATGGGTTTTTAAGAAATAACTCATGTTTATAAAAGAAACTTTGATAAACGAAAATACATCTTGCATCTCAGACTCGGTATAGAATGAGTTTTTAAAGCGATAAATTCACCGCGCAAATGCAAGTTTTATAAACTTTTTTATTAAGTATTGCATTTTTTAAATTATCTAATTAATGACTATTTCGAAATGATGGAAATTGTCTAAGGCTGGGTGATATCTCTTGTGTTTTTCTTTTCCCCTCAACTAGCATGCGTGCTCTTAAGCGTGTCTCCGACGGGAGAGGAAATCTTTTCTTCTATCAAACCAAGTGGTGTGGTGCAATCAGCGATAATCAGTGGACATTACAATTTATAGCCGGAGACGCTTTCCCAACACCGTTGTAGAGTTTTATTGTTTTTTAATTTTTCACCGGGCTCTAGCCGATTGGCGCTAATCGATCGAATAATAAATTAATCCGGCGTTTAATGGGCCAATTTATTATCGTGCGCTGACGGATTAAAGCTCAGATTAAATACAAACATTGAGATCCGTGAAGGCTTTTATATATTGTGTTTGTTCAACTGTCAACCATTCTACCTTTCCATGCATGTATTCTATGCACCCAGTCGTAATTAATTATTTATTATTAATAATAAGCATTTTAAAAATAGAATAGAAAATGAGTAACTATCTAGTTAAATGGGGAGAGTTCTCCACACTATATTCGGGGTAATGAACTTGAAATTGTATAATATAGTATATACGAACGATCTTGGTCCTCCGGGCTGGATAAAGCCAAACAAGCGTTGAAGGTTATTTTAAATAGTATAAACATGCACAATTTGAAAAAAGTTATTCTGCAGTTTGTTAGACAGAAAGTTAAAAATATTAGTACTGTCGGTTAAAAGGCAGAAAGTTAGGGAGAGACTGGAGAGAGAGAGAGAGAGAGAGTTTTATTTCAGCGAAGTTAAGACTTCCCTTCCACTTACATGGCATCTTTCTCTCTCTCTCTCTCTCTCTCTCTCTCTCTCTCTCTCTCTCTCTCTTTGACCTTAGACGCTTGTTCATATCCAGCCCGGAGGACCAAGATCTTTTTATACACGAGACGAATAATTGACGTTATCTCTCCCATCTCACTCTCTCTCTCTCTCTCTCTCTCTCTCTCTCTCTCTCTCTCTCTTCTTTCTATCTTTTTTCTTGTTGCCGTGGAATGTAAGAATAGTCATTATTAGACTATTCTCTGCTATTATAAATAATACCAAATTCACACAACATTTCTCCTCTTTGAACCTTATTGTCAACCTCTCTCTTTGAATCTTGTCCATTTGTTTTTATCCAGCCCGGAGGACCAAGATGGTTTTTGTTTACCAGACTAATAATAAACATATCTCTTTTTCTTTCTTTCTTTCCATCAACAATGTCAGACTATTCAACTTTTTGACGATCCAATAGCGCTCTAATATTTTATAATTAGACATTGCTTATATTTTTGAGTTTACATTTAAGAAGGTGGTTGAGATTGTCAACTCTTTTAATGACTAACAAATTATATGAATAATAGTTGGAATAATGATCTAATTAAAGAAGTCGATACCGTATCATCCAACATATCGAAAATCTAATTTTCTTGTCCTCCCCCCTAAAATTTGAAACTCCCATTATTTTTCTATTAGCCTATTAGTCACAGTGAAATTGAATTAAGTTCCATCTGATTATAATCCACGGTATAGTTAAATTATTTTTGTTTTAGTTGATATTTTGAATTTTGGGTGCAACTAGCGGTTAATAACTTCTGTGCAAAAGATACGTTTCTTAAATAATTTGTAGTGTTGAAAATTGGTTTCTTCTTAAAAAAAAAAGAAAAACATCTACAACAGCCTAATGAACTAAGTTCGAGAAGACGTTTTTTTATTTCATTTTTACTAAAGCCATCAAGGATAAGTTGGCATAGATAATAGGATAGCCTTTTTTTTCATCCGACATTGGCAAGGTCTCACACTTCGTTGATGAGCCGGCGATAATTATTGCACTTGTGCTGGAACGTGCTGCCTCGACTACCGTACATAACGCCTTATTCAAATTGAAATATATAAACAGAATGGGTTAAGATGAATCGTAAGAAAAAGGGCGTAATGATAGTCCTAAAAAACTTAATGATTATTGATCCTGTAACAATGACTAAGCAGTTTTACGAAAATCCGATCGACTTCTTGTTTTCTTTGGTGGATTGATCGTTGCGCCTCTTATATTAAAATAACTCAGGAAAGAAAAGAAATGCACTCAAGCTAAAGAACGAAAAAAAAATCTGCTGTTATTTCCATATACAGTGATTTGGGTAAATTTTTGTACTTGTGTTTTTCAGTGTCTACAATAAATAACATTAACAGCGCTGTGTTGTTGGTTTGGAAATTTTTGAAAGTAGCCGTGAGGGTCAAATTTGATTTAAGATCGATCAGTCGAATCTTTTGTAATATGTAATTTTCAAGAGTACACGAAAAATAGAATTAAATACGTTGAGTGCTACTTCGAAAAATATCCATTGTATTTTCTCGCTGGCAGGCATCAAAAAATGACGCAAGTTCGTACAGAAGTGTCGGGTCAAGGAAGAATCACGGCGTCTTATGTGAAACTAGGTGATTTTGAAATAATTGATCAAATCTTGAACGACGGCCTTTACGCTCTTGGTCAATTATATTTACATGTGCAATGTCTCCTGAGTCAACACCAAGCCTGAAAGGTGAATAAAATGTTGTTTTTTCAACTTCGTACTTCGTTACACAATGGTTACCTTGTGAAATTGTTATAAATAAAAACATGTAATTTCATTACGTTTGGATGCTGTTAAATCCACGATGCTATCGACAGCTTATTTTTATTTATTCAAAATATCTATTTACTTCTATTCTAGCATTTGTCCTCCCGTTTTCATCTACAATCGTGTTCAAACTTGATTAGTGAAAAAACAACTTTTTCAGGATTGTTAAGTTTAGACGTTTGGTAGCAATTTTTACTATAATTATTACTTTTTTTTGGAGAAGATTAAATTAAATATAATTGTCCTAGTAAATAGGTTTTTAATCTATTTAATTATATCTGGATTTTTGATATTATAACTTTTTTCAGTGTAAATTAATCCTGTTTCCCGTCAAATTAACACCATTTCGACTGGAGTAAATGCTTTTTAATTTCAAATTAACCAATTTCCCTTCAATTTGACCCTGTTTATTTTCAAATTAACTCTTTATTGCATTGAATTGATCCATATTATCTTTTTTGCGTCAAATTAACATTTTTAATTTTCAAATTAACCTTTACTGCCTCAAATTGACCCTTTTTAATTTCAAATTAATCTTTACTACCTCAAATTGACCCTTTTAAATTTCAAATGAACACTTTTTATTTTAAATTCACCTTTTTTAATTTCAATGAATTTTCATAGTCTAATTATCTATTGTTTTATTTCAATTTCACTTTTTCCAACAAATTGACGCTTTTTAACTTCAAATTAATCCCTTCTTCCATTGAATTGATCCTTTTTAATCTTTTTGCGTCAAATTAACCCTTTTTAATTTGAAATTCAAACTTTTTTTCATTTTAACGTTTTTTAAAATTTCAAATTAACCCTTATTGCATCAAATTGACCCCTTTTAATTCCAAATTAAAAAATTTTTGATTTTCAAATTAACTTTTTTATTTTCAATTTCACCCTTTTTGCAACATAGTTACCCTTTTTGACCTCAAATTAACACTTTGTATTTATTTTCAAATTAACCTATTTTAATTTAACTTTTTTAAAATTCCAAATGCACTTTGTTTGCATCAAATCAACACTTTTAAACTTCAAATTAACACTTTTTATTTTGAAATTAACGGTTTTTTTTTAATTTCAAGTCAATTTTATGGTATGAAATTGATGCTTTTTTTTCAAGTTTGAAATTAACCTTTTTTTTATATTTCAAATGAACTTCTTTTGCGTCAAATTAGCTCTTTTTTAAATTTAAATTTCACTTTTTTTGCAACCAAATTAACATTTTTGACTTCAAATCATCACATTTTTTACATTTCAAATTAACTTCAAATTATGACTTTTTTATTGTCAAATTAACCTATTTTAATTTAAGTTTACTTTTTTAAAATTTCAAATGCACTTTGTTTGCATCAACTGACCGTTTTAAATTTCAAATTAGCACTTTTTTATTTTCAAATTAACGTTTTTCTTAATTCAAATCAATCTTTATTGCATGAAATTGACACTTTGTTGTTTCAAATGAACTCTTTTTTTAAAATTTCAATTTCACTTTTTTGCAACAAATCTACCTTTTTGACTTCAAATCATCACATTTTTTACATTTCAAATTAACTTTGTTTTTAAATTTCAAATCAACCATTATTACATAAAAGTTCAACTTTAGCCCTTTGTAACGTTAAAAAAAAAAAAAAAAAAAAATTGCAGCTAGTACAAAATGTAACCACTTAATGCATATTCCTGCAATAAAAAAATATTTAAAAAAATTTCTTTGTCCATGTTTTTCTTAAGCCACTATTTCTTGGTGACTCTTTTTGTGGTAGTTTGTTGTTATTATTATAACGGATGTTTTGTTGTCATTTCCTAACTTCAGTCAAAATTTATAATTGTTTTTCACAATTATAATGTGACAGAATCAAAACTAGGTGGACAAGATTAATTAGAATCAATAAAGCAAAATGAGATATAAACAAACTGTCAACAGTTTATCAAAATGTGTATCCCATTATAATTAAATAAGGGGCTGCTGCTTGGTTTCCTATTCTATACAGTAAGTTAAAAACTCAATTAGAGCTAAGTTGAAGAATAACTGCAGAAGGTTATAAAACCATTTCATTACTGGCAAAAGTAGGAGCAGTGCCTGTCAATTTATAGAGCAGAGCAAAAGTGACACTATTCTAAGAAAAAAAAATAGACAAAGGAAACAGGAAAGTAAATAACACTTAGGGAAGCATAAGTTTTTTTTTTAATTCTTAAATCAAAGTTTTCCTTAAATAAAAAATGTCAAGCGATTGGCAAAATAGTTCAAAAATTTACAAATGTACAGCACAGGAGTTGAAAATAGTTGGTTTCCTTTTTTGCAGGACCGAACCTTTTTTTAATAAGCTTCAAGTTAGAAATAGTACAACACAAGGCGATTAACATACCACTGACCTCCTTCATAGATTTAAATTCTAATATACGGCCGTGATCTGCCGGTATGGGATCTACTCAGGGTCGGTGGGAAGGTGGATGGGTCAGAAAACTTGTTTTGGACATATTTTAGCTGAAGATGGGATATCGACCATGAAAGGTCTATTATAACGATAATAAAAAAAATTTACCCCAACCAATAAATAAATTTATATAAAATGTGGTTTGATTGGTCATAATTTTCATGTATAACACAAAGAACAATAAGATCTGTATGAATTAGTTTTGTATTATATTAAAATGTTAAACTATTGTATCATTATAAGAAAATTATTTTGTTACTTTATTATTTTATTATTTACTGAACAATGAAATTTATAATTTTCCAGGTGTGCGCTGTTTGGAAAAATCTCCACAATATACAAGATTTGTATTGAATAATCAACAGCCAGATTCAGAAATGTTTACAGTGTCGGTAACTTTATTATTACTCTTTTGTTATTCCACTGCACAAGAAGTTGAAAATCAAGGTTCGTAATCGGCCTTTTCTTTATTTGATTCCTCATTTCAATTGATTTTTAATAATTTGATATTTTTAAATACCACGGTCTGTATCAAAATTGTATATTTATTGAAATAGATTATTTATCTGTTGAATAAATTAGGAAGAGAGGGATCTGGATTCCCGCTGCTGGGCTGGGGCTTTTGGGGTTCTGGAGAATTTTGATCCCAAGCCCATTGCCTATCAGCTCAGCACTGAAATTGCAAAAATATATCTGTTAATAATAAGTATTGCACTTAAATCTATATACTTCTTAGATACAAATGCACAGATAAGAAAAAAAATTCTTAATTTTTAATAATTGGTTTAAATTTATATTAGAAATTGATTAGAAGGTAATTCTTTCAGAGCTAACATCTCCAGATACTGTGACAAATACATTAATAGATACACGGTATAACATAACAGAAGTGGTTGACAACAACGACTCGATTATTGAGGTCAATATTTTTCAGTATGAAAATAAGCTAATATATGATTAGTTTATTATATAATTATTGCATTTTGAAATGTAAACAGATAAAACAGATGGAAGAAACTACATCAGAAACAGCACCGACTTTCACAATGGCGAAAAGTACAACACAAGAGGAAAAGACGACAATACTCTTCTCTAATTTTTACACCCTCCCACCAGAAAGACCGGAACAGATTGAAGAATATGACCAAGAATATGAGAAAGAGACGAATCGTTATTTGGAAGACCATCCCTGCAAAAGGAATTGTTTAAATGCCACCAGTATGAGCTGCAGCTACCGTTTTGTGCTGGAGCATTACCACACGATGAGCAAAGCTTGTCATAATTGTCCACATAATTTGTCCCATTGTTACTTCAAAGACTGTGTGGCCGGTGATGGAGTCGAGAGGGCTATTATGACTATCAATAGAAAATTTCCAGGACCCCTCATTGAGGTTGGTTAAATTGTTTTGCATATTGGATATATTGTTTAATTGTTAATTGTTAGGTGTGTGAAGGAGATGAAGTTATTGTTGATGTTGAAAACCAACTGAAAGACGGCACGACTTCAATTCATTGGCATGGTATACAACAGAAATACACTCCTTACATGGACGGTGTTCCTTTTGTAACTCAATGTCCTATCATGCCGATGACTACATTCAGATATCAGATCAGACCGAATCCAGGGACACATTTTTGGCATTCTCACATTGGTACGGTTTCAATAAAAATTCAAAGAAAAAGTGAACTCACGGGGTTTTGAATGCAGGTTTACAACGCGGCGAGGGTGTTTATGGGCCGTTGATTGTTAAAAAGAGGTCTGACATTTATGCTCCTTTGTACGACATGGATTTGAGCGAGCATATCATCGTTGTCCAAGACTGGATACACAAATCTGGGGAAAGTGCTTTTGCTAAGCATTACCATTCAAATGGAAAGAACAAAGCTGATACTTTACTCGTATGTCATTTACAGCAGTTCATCATGCAATAATTAATTTTATCTTGGTGTAAATAAATGGATATAAACAACAATTTAATTAAATTTTAAAACATTTTTGAATATATTTGATTATTTGGTCTTATTTTCTAGATAAATGGGCGTGGTCAATTTCAAGAATTTACTGATGATACTGGAAGACTGGTTTATACACCATTTTCCAGTTTTACAGTGAAAAAGGTAAGAAAACTCTTAATTCATTACTTACAAATTATATTAAAATATTGTTTAAATAGATAAATAAAAATGGGTAATGTCTATATTTTATTAATTTAATATTTCTGTATATAAAATTTGATAATTTATGTAAAAAGTTTATGTAAAAAAAAAAATCAGCCAAAATATGATTTTTTTTTTTTTTTTTTTTTTTTGAGGAACCAGAAGGGAGTCATTGATTATGTCTTTTATACAATATTTGTGTTAACACTAGTATTTATTATCATGAATGTGTGGAATGAGTTGAAACTGCTCTGATTTTGTCTACACCATAATTGTGTTAGGCTATAAAATAAATGTCTATTCCTTCATTAACCTAATTTTTGTCGATGTGTAAACTTATTGTCTATTTTGTGTAATTGATGATTAAATTTTATCAATATTGATTTCACAATTTGATCAACCTACTGGAAATTTACTTTCTTAATTATCAAAAATAATTATCGTGTAATAATGTTATTTTTCCTCAAAAATATATATTACCTATAAAAACATTTTTTAAATTGTTTACAGGGTCTTAAATATAGGTTTAGGCTAATAAATTCAGGAATATTGAACTGCCCTATTGAGATGAAAATCGATAACCATACTATTTTGGCTATCAGCAGTGACGGTCAAGATATACAACCTGTCAAAGGTAAAAAAAAACGACTAAAGAAATCTAAATTAAATTTGTCAATAATGATCCCGATTTTCCAGTCGATTCGTTAATATCATATGCTGGTGAAAGATGGGATTTTATCCTAGAAACCAGCGCTCCAGTTGGTAAGATCTCATTCATTCTTTGAAACTTTACTACTATAACTTATATATAACAATAAATTAATGTTTCTTGTAGGAAATTATTGGATTAGATTCAGGGGATTGATGGACTGCGATGAAAGATTTAAAGCAGCTCATTCTGCTAGCATACTGCACTACGAATATGCTGATTTGAAAAAACCTTCAGGAACCTTGAGCTACGAAGCAGCTAAAGGGCAGGGAAAGGTTTGTATTAGTTTTAAATAAGTAAATCCTTAATATTGTCCTTAACTTTTTAAAATAATTAATTTTTTTAAATAATGAACAATTTATGGAATCATGTCAGAATTACTGACAGCATTTTGCAGTATTTTGTAACTGTTTGAAATGTTTTCTTTTGGATTTTAGTTAGATAAAATAAATGTTAATATTACTATATAACAAATGTTTCTAAAATTTAAATGGAAAAAAAAAAATTAAAAATTTGCATTTATTTTCTGTTACACCTAGCATTTATTTACAGCATATTTGATTATAAGATTTGTACTTTTCTACCTTATGATTTATTAAAATTGTAGGTTTTGAATCCATTTAATGTAGACTGTAACGGACTTCTTTGCATGAACAACCTTTTTAAAAGCAAATTTTTGGAAAGGAAAGATGTCAACAAGGAGCCAGACCAGAAGTTTATTTTTTCCTATGATTTCCACCCTTTGGACAATCCGAAGTACCATAAAACACCAGAATATGGTTTTTCCAAAGGTAAATTTCTGATTGTCATCTAGAAAATGTATCATGAATATTTTAAATAATCAATTTCTTTTTGAAAATAGTGAAAACTGATCGTGCTGTTTACACGCCACAACTGAATCATATATCTCTTAGGTTACCATCATTTCCCCTTCTGAGTCAGTATTATGATATTAAACCAGAGATGCTGTGTGAAAATCAACTTAATTTTAATTGCGACAGCGAATATTGTGAATGCACAAATGTTGTTAATGTCAACTTAGGCGACTTGGTTGAAGTTATATTAATTGATCTAGGTAAGTCTTTTTTACCCTATTATAGCAATTTTATAATAAAAAATATAATTATGCAGGTGTCACATACGATGCAAATCATCCATTTCACTTGCATGGCCACTACTTTGATATAGTGGCTGTTGAAAAAGTAGGGAAAAACACAACTGTCCAACAAATAGAAGAGTTGGACGCAAACGGCATGATAAAAAGGAATTTGATTAATCCTGTCACAAAAGATACGGTGAATGTTCCAGACGGGGGTTACACCATAATCAGATTCTACGCAGACAACCCAGGTAATAATAACTGAAATTATCGGATCCAATTCATTTGGTGAATAATCTGTCATAAATAGGCTATTGGCTGTTCCATTGCCACTTGGAATGGCATTCTGAACTTGGAATGGGGCTTGTCTTCAAAGTTGGACAGCACTCGGAGTTTCCGCCAGTGCCCAGAGGTTTTCCAAAATGTGGAAACTACATGCCGTCGGAGGACATGCCAAATAACCCCGAAACCTCAGGAAATGAAGTCATTTATGAAATACACACAAATGAGATTCCTCGATTTGTAAAAAATACGTCTTTTGACAATACTCAAAATATCTTTACGAAATGGTGGCGAAGAAATAGTTCAACTTCGGTGAAACAGTCCGTTTTAAATGTGATATCTTTGTTAATAATTTCTCTTATATTTTATTGATAAACTGAATCAAAAAGTCATTTGACTATCAAATTATCTGTGGTAATAACTTCCTACATAGAAAAGAAATCGTTTTCATTATTTAGAAATAAATTGTTATGCTACATTAAATTCCAAAGGATTTAAATAATTGGAATTAATATAATTAAAAACTGTCTGTGATATTTATGCAATATTTTTATCCATAAATATGTTTAAAACATATAAATTTGTAAATAATATACATATAAAATTTAGGGACAATTTTGTTATAACTTTATTTTGTTTTATTTTTTCCCAGCTGGCTATCAGCTAGGGTTACAAGCATCCTCACATTTTATCTATCTTATTTTTGTTTGTTTTTATTACCAATATCTTTCATATTTAACTAATCTGCATGTGATTAAAATATCGTAAGTCAATTAGGACTCCACATTCATTTATTCATTAATTAGAGCAACACATTCATCCTATTTGAAAGGTTATCTAACCTAAGTTTTGCAGGTCTCAGTAGTTCTCGATATACTGCTAAAACACTCCTTCAACTTCGCTAAAACATATACAACTAGAATATTCAGTTGGGATCGTTGAAAGATGATTTTTCAACTTCATGTCCTCCCTTAATTTACACCAATAAATACATTCACATACAGTACAAATCATGAGTTCTCTGCCCTAATTTAACTAATTGGTTCGACAGTTCTGTGATTACTCAATATTCCAGACCATTGGGTAGTCATCAGGTTTTTTGATATTACACCAGCAATTGCACCTTTATCACATTGGAAATACATAGAAAACTAAATAACCTTGACTAATTTGGTGTGTTCGTAGGTACTTGATATTCTATAACATGCGAAAACATTCAATCAATTTAAGGATATTATTTCAATGTAAGGAAGAGCTCCCTATGAGCAACTACATAATTTTATCTTGTTTGGGTATCGAATCAATTCCAAGTTAAAACTACTGTGCCTTAAAAGGCAAGTCACACCGAATTCTTTGTGGCGATAATTCTTCACACACTGTTAATATGTATTTTACAGATACTAGTACGCTTCTTTGGTAAGGATATATCAGCCTAGTGTGGCCTATCCATAGGCTAGCCAATGTGATTCTTTCTTTTTATCCCATTTCCGACATAAAAATTTATAGCGTTACTTTTCAAGAAGAAAAATAAAATAAAGAGAGGGGTGTAATATAAAAACTTTTAAGAATATAAGGTAAACATGAATATTAAAAACGTTAATTGTTTAATATCCAAGGCGTGAATTGGAGACTCTCTTCTTAATAATTTTCTAATTTAATTCTTAACTAACATCTAATTATTAAAGAAAGTTTTATACCCGCAATAAAAATCTGATCGGTTGTTATATTATAACTATTAGCAAACATTAATAAATGAATTATTGAAATTTACCTGTTACGATTTTACTATGGAAACAAATGCAGGCGTTATTGCTTATAAACTATGAAAAAAAAGATTGTCAACTTCTGTAAACATTATGACAAATTAAAAAGTTTTGTTTTTATTATTATTATTTTCTTTACATGACAAGATTATAAACAATTGTGCAGTTTCGTTCTTTCTCTGATAATCTGTACCAATTCCTTTTAGAAATAGTTAGGCTGAGAATTTGGCAACTTTCACATATTTCTCATAATTTGTGAGATCAACTGCAGAAATTGAACATTTCTACCCAAGTACTTGTATTCGGCAGTGAATCTTTGGGTCCCACAGTTTTCGAAGTAACTGGTGTACATCGGGGGGTGCCGGCAATGACCAGTCAAGCAAGCATTTGGACTACCATTTGTCTAATGTATGCTTTCCATATGTTAAAAGAAAGGTGAGTCATATTTCGATACCATAGGAAAAATGTACTTTTTGATATAAAAAAAAGGTATACAAGGAAAGGTAATTTATCAAAAAACAACTTGGCCTTATGAAATAATTTCTAGCCTTCCATTATGGAAAGTAGTATTTTCTCCAAGTCTTTCTTCCTTTAAAACTTGAAGCTTATATTTTTTAAGTCAATAGTTCAAGATCATAGTCGAAACCGGGCGGTCCGCGTTACACCACAACTTGCGAACTTTGCCCAATCGGCCGAGAATGATAAAACGAAAGTTGAAGGTCTTGGAAATCTACGCCCTCAAAGGAATTTTATAAAACAAAAGTGTGCCAGTTTTAACTCCGACCAAATTGGACGCTTTAAATTGTAAATTTTGGTATTTTTAAAAAGCGTGATCGATTTAACGGAACCTCTTGCAAATTCAGGCAAAATGTTACACACGATGAAATGTATTTGTTTATTGCGCAAAGTCGATTTCAACTGATCTTCGTGTCTGAACGCCTTACAGTGTGATCAGTATTAATAATTTCCGGTCGTTTATATAATAGCAGTGTACACTCAACTACCCTCCTTGTACATATACAACTGTGTACTCTCTTATTCAGTACAGTCCGATATCGGGGTCTTCTTTGACACATTGGAATAAAACGATTAAAAACAAAATGTAATGCATACAATTTCCTTACTAAAAATACAATCGGCACAATACAGAATACGGGATTAGATTGATCACGGGTGCTTTCCGGAGTAGTACGTCGTACAGCTTTCATGCAGACGCTGGAGAAATGCCTTTAAGTTTCAAGTCGTGTCTTTCTTGATTTGAAGTTTTTTGCTAAAATCACTTCTTCTAAGTCACACCCGTAAAATCGTCTATTTCCAGGGATTAATCTGATATCTGTCAGGTCATTGCTTGATTCTGTACGAAAAACCGTCCGCTCCGTATGTACATGGTTAGGGAGTGAATACACATATTCTGATACGAATTACAAATACCCATACCTCCTGTACAAAAGAATCAATGGCTCCCATCTCTCCCTGGACATTTCTCAAACCGAAAATGTTGTAATCTCTTAGAAAATATCGCAAAGCTCTTACGCCTTTTCATGAACATCAGCAATTTTTGAAAATAAAAAACGCACTTCCACAAGGGGCATTTTTCTGATCGAACGGATCAAAGCAGTACGAGGGGCGTGGGAGCTGCGCCTATTGCGGCCTTAGCAAATTTTTCTTTTTGCATCATTTCTGTAGCAACTATAGCACCGAGCTAAAACAACACCTAAGTCTAAATTTCATATGTTCGGATAATAATATGATTTTCTCTGATGCGGAATCTGCCTTACATGCCTTGGAACACCCCTATTCAGATGATCCCAATATACAGGAGGTACTGGCGTCATTGGGAGCCTCCAATTGCAGGGAAGGAGCGTATATTTGGTCTGGGTTCCAGGACGTGTAAATATTAAGGGAAACCATTGGGTAGATCAAGTATTACAGGCCTTCAAATCAGGACGTCCCGAAGAGTGATATGACTGCAGTGTTTACAAGTCAAAAGTTAAGGGTCAGTGGAAATAGGTCTGGCCTAATATACATCAAAACAAACTCCGGGAAATAAAGGAATCTGTAGATGCATGGCCAACTTTTTTCAGGACTGGACAGAAAGAAGTGGTTCTTGCACGGTTGAGGATGGATAGCGTTGGTACGAATATATAAAACCAGCTTAGCACTACCGTAAATACCACAGTCATGGCATAGGGCAAAGGTAATATTCACACCGAAATTTGGGAAAAGCGACCCTACTCTACCCAAATCCTACAGACCAATCAGCTTAATGTCCTTTTTACTGAAAGCCTTGAAAAGCTAGACATTTTGATAGACAACCATATAAAAACGACAACGGTGATAGACAAACCGCTAAAAATCACTGTCAACATGGCTAGCAGAAAGATGAATAGAATGAATGAATAGAACCAGTTAAAAAGTGACCTAAGAGAAACACTAGAAACAAGTGAATGCAAATTCCTCGATTTTGAATGATCCTTCGACAATGCATCTCATGCATCCATGATGGTCTCCCTAGAGAAAAGACACGTTGACCAGACCACATCTAGATGGATTGTAGAAATGCTAAGGACTAGAACAGCTGAAACAAATACAGGATCAGACACTATAGAAGTCAGGACAAAGGATGTCCTCAAGGAGGGGTACTGTCACCTCTTCTATGGAGCCTAACAGATGATAAACTGCTCGAAACCCTGGATCCTAAGGTGATAAAATGTCAGGGATAAGTTGACGGCAGGCAAAAAATTGATGGAAGTCTCTTCTTAACAACGGCGGGAGTATTCGGTCCTGGAACCAAATACTAAGAACTCGTGGGAAAATGCACCAATATCTTCCAAGCTGAGGTACCCGCAGTCGAGAGAAGTACTCAATTTAACTTGACTAAAGTGTACAAAAACAAGAACATATGTCAGATAGCCAAGCCATGGTGTTGAACTGTAAAACCAAAAGATATTAGATACGCAGAACAAGTCAGCCTCTCCTGGGACCCAGGACACATGGTAGTAGAAGGCAACGAGAAAGGCGCCACCCTTGGAAGAAAAGGAGCTGCTACACCGCTGATGGACTCGAACCTTTCTGTGACATAGGAACCCGTACTATTAACGAGTATCTCAGACAGGACAAAAAGAAAATGAGGGAATTCACTCGTTGAACACAGACAATCCAAGAATCTTCTAATCAATTTTGGACGGAAAGAAATTACAGAATGTGTCAAAGGAAGCAGGTATAAACTGCGAAGCCTAATAGGATAATAGGGCACTGCAAGCTAAATGGGCACTTAAGGAATATTTTATCCAAGGCTCACATGCAGATTCTACAAAGAGATAGAGGAGACACCAACACACCAACTAACAAACTGCTGTTACATTTGCCCGCAGATGGAATGCTTTGGGATGTACAATTTGACAATAGAAGAGATTCAACCATTGAAACCGGGCCTATTAATAAAGTTTTTTGATGAAATTGGACTCACCGGTGCTTTAGGCAGAGATCGGGAGATACGATAGTTCTTAAAGGGCGCAGTATATTACATATGTTACATCTATGGTTGAGGATTGGACACAGTAGAGCCACTTACGGTGATTTGACGGCGTGAGAGGCACCTCCGATTTGCGAAATGTGCAATCAGATCATCACACTCAAACATATACTAACGTCATGCACATTATATACAGCCCATACACTTCAGCACTTCTTGACTAAGAGCATCCAAGAAATGCTAGGCGATAACCACGATAGTTTACGTATTTGTTTAATTTTCTCAAATGAAATAATGAAAAGGAAGAAGGACAAACAACAAACAAAAGAAAACCATACTGAAAGTATTAAATACAAGGTAACGCCTTCAGGTCTAGTATACTGGGCCTTAGGTAAAAAAGAGAGAAAAAAGGATTGCGTGTCTTTCGCGGTTTAGCCTTTTGCTTACAAATCCGGAAAAAAATTAAAAGCCGTACCACTAGGAATTGGACGTTTCCGTCGTCACACGAGACTGACCAGAAGACTTTCACTGCTCTTTCTCGGCCCTACTGTGAACAACGAACCCTCATTACACCTAATTTCAAGTACTTCACGATTGTTAACACTCTCGGCAAGTGTTTCCCCCCCTTGTTTACTTAAACCGCCATCGCAAAACTCTTAATAAGACAAGCTTAAGCACGAAGGTGTTATTCAAGAACTCAAATAAAGCCAAAAGATCTACCAATAAAAACTAAATAAAAAAATAGCACAGAAAAACGTTAGATAACAAACAGATCAATAAAATAAAGACCTAATTTTCTGCAGAAAAACGATATTGAAAAGAAAACGCTGAACGCTGCAAAACTGAAACTTGACAAGCTCAAACTATCCCACAAAAACACAACAATCTATCAATTCTCAGTTTCAATGTGAGGTCAGCAGTTTGAAGAAAACCACGAGATGAAATACAATCATAGACAATTTTGAAAGATTTCCAATTTTTTCCGGTTGATATTATTTGAATCAACTGTCATGTTAGGATAGATAGGCGAAAAAAGGCGTTTACCCTGCGGCACAGAAATGGTTTTTAATGCTTGCCATTTTGTCCAATTGGTTTACGACAGTTGAGAGTATGAGCAAATTCGAGAATATCGTTTTTTTAATCTCTTTGCTTTTTACCGCCTAGTTATGTAAACTTTCCATCTACCATAGACGTTTTATACGTTTTCCTTAACATCTCTTTCTCTCCCCTCTGTCTGTCTGTTTGGCTCTCGATCCCTCTTCACAAAATATACTGGAATTTGTACAATACGCATGCCTTTTTGCATGTTCATATCACAACTGTCTTCACTTAACTGTCCATGTTTCTCTCACCCTGACTCCCCTCATTATTTAATTATTATATATCATTGTTCTGCATGTCTAATCACTTTGTGGGATGCCAGATGGATTAGAGTCGGAAAAAATGTAGCCATTTAGGAAAAAGTTATTGGACTAAACAATTATTCTCCTTTGTTATTTATTCTCTCTCTATTTCTCTCGTTCTCTCTATCTCTACCTCTCTATCTATCTACCTATCAATTTGTTTATTTTTCGTCTTCCTAGTCTCAATATATACAGGGTGTGCTTTGATGGCCCGGCCGAATATTTCTTGAATTAATTACGCTAACAACATAATTTACCAAAATACGTATTTATAATTTTTTAGTATAGTTTTAAATTTTTACCTTTTTTTTTGAGAAAATCGTCAGACCCAGTTCACCTTCGAAATTTCCAACTCGACCCTATACAGCCTGACACATCATTTTAAAGGATTTTCTACGGAGACGAAAAATGGTGCAATCGTATTTTAAATAGGTTAAAAAATGGCAAAGTTTACGGCAAAACGAAACCGTCAGCGTAATTTTGACGAGGAGCTGAATATTTTACTGTATTCGCTATTTCCGTGGTCCGCTCGACCAATTAATATATCACAATTAATTACGGTTTTTAGTTGAGATGAAAAAAGCTAAAGGCTGGAATGGAAAAAAGAGGGATTCGAACCCACGACCTTCGGCTAGATACGCCGCTGCTCTACCACCTGAGCTATCGTGACCTCGATCCACTCGGACATCAACTCCCCATCTCAACCTCACCTTACGAATTTTCTCTCCTTTTGCCATATTTCAAATGTCGTTTAATCGGTTTGGATTCTCGACGGCAATTGAAATGGCGACGGAGAGCTTTTGAGAGAAGCTTTTTTCTTCTAATCAAAATTCAAAAAATACTGTCTTCCAAGTCCCGGCAATGTATACACTGCTGAAGCGTTAGGAATGTAAAAGGCTTTAGAATATCTTGCTTTGGTTTGAACAACTCGAAGATCTGCATCCATACGGACAGTAGAAGCACTGTCTGTCAGCTATAGAACTTTAGAATAGAGACCGGTAATTACGAACATATCCTGGTGGACATTGAGCAAAAAATATATAGCCTCACTCAGGAAGACAATATAATATCACTCTGCTGGGTCAAGCGACAGGCAGGAGTTAATTTTAATGAGGAAGTTGATAGAATGATAGACCGGTGCAAACTTAGAAACGGCAGTCACGAGAGGCGACGTCCAATCTGAAAGTAAACTAAGTTTAATATGCAATAAGCTTATGAGTCTGAATAGAGAGAAATATTACAGATTGTTATTTTGTAAATTGTAGAATGGCCATGGTTTGGCCGCACAGCATTTTTCGCCACTGTCATTCGTTTAAGAGCAAGGCATGGCTTTTGCGGGGCATATTTGAATAGAATCGGCTGGTTATCAACTTCCAACTGGAGCACAAGGGACATGTAAGAACACATGGAACATACTTTCTTTTTAAGTATGGAACATGATGACCAAAGGCAACAGTATTTCCAATCTTTTATGAAATATCAGGAAATACTAGTCAGACCTTTCAATTTTAACACAATTGAGGTATCAGCCTGTTTATCAGCTCATATTCAATTTTTTCAAAGAGTGTAAACTGGAGGTTTAAATCAGTTTGCAGGTGGGGGCGGGTAGCTGTGGTCGTTGGAGGCCTGGGTCCCGTGGAAGGGTATGGGCATGTTGGCCCAGTGACCAAAAGTTGTGGACTTTTCCATGCCGATCTAGATGTAATGGTTTTTATCCACATCCCCGAAGGGGTCACAGTACTAAAATAAGATATGAAGAGGTGATCCTTTCTTCCGGCTGCGGGCCGTCGTTGTCGGGGTCTGGGTTCTTTGTGGCCGCGGACACCCCTCATACCTGCAAAATCACTGTGGCCGAATGTTCACCGAGGATAAGGCCAAAAATATCAAACATTTAAAAAATGCCTTTCGACGAGGTCGGTCAGTTGTCTGTTATAGTGCTCTATTCTGTGGATTTCAGCAATATGAGTTTAATTTTAAGAAAAATTTAAGCAAACTTTCGTAACATCGGTCATCCCAAACTCTGTCGGACATAGACCTCCATTTTCCTTTACTCTCTTACTTCATATAAAATGCCGTTTAAATCTTCTTTTAGATTTTTCCAAAATGATTGCTCTTCCCTTATTAGAAAAGAACACCTTTTAGTTCAAACAGTGGATATCACTGTGCCAAAAATATTCTTGTCATTTCTCAAATAGAACATATGTCCTCATAATTATCACTGCTCATTCTATTTTTTTATTTGTAACGTATGTATTTGTAAATAGCATAAAAATAATCACAGTACGTGTTTATTTACATGGAGGACAATGCCATGAGAAACCAGCAAATGATGGCACTCAGCGTGAGCGATTAAGGGACAAGGAGGTCTCGACATACTTTCAAACATCCTCTACTGTCCATGTATGTATTTCTCTCTTACGCTTCATGAAGTACAATTGTCATAAATCAAATATGAATAGGAAGGTTTCGGTTCTTCTTTTTCCTACAAGGTTAAAACTTCCAAGGATATTTCTTGTCAAAGTCGGCAAGCGTGCATCAAAGGCGTTTCAAAGTCAGACTCGATTTTACCAAGGATTATCAAAACGTTAGTTTCTTTCGGTTATTACATGGTGAAACAAACAGACTGCAGGTTACACAGACAGGTTTCCAAACGACACGACCGCATTAATTGAGGCTTGAGGACTAGAGCCGGCAAAGGGGGACACTCGTGACTCGAAAGGTCATCCTCCGGAGTTGCACAAGGCGAACAAACCGGGATGGCATGGAGATCTCTTATCTCCAGGCAGAAGTCGGAACTTCTTCAGTAGTTGATGTTGCAAAAAAAAGTGAGGTCCAATTACCGATGATAACACGCTTCCGGTTCTTCTTTAATACACATCAATATGTAAACATCCAAAGACTATAATTAACCAATATATTACATGTTCATTCTTTTTTCAATTTTAATTTATGAGTGTTATCCATCCAATATGGAGTAATTATCATCCATCTATGTTGACCCACTTGGTCATGTCTTAACTGTTGGCATGTTTAGAGTCGATGCCGTTGGTATATTTTCGTAGAGGTTTAATTGCACAAGTCGTTATGTGTCATGTTCACCATACGTGGGTCGTAAAACGAAAACAAAAAAATGGGCCCGACTAGACCTTCGAACAGCTTGAAAACAATCTCGTGTCGAGTTTGATGGATGGCTTCATTGGCCTGCCCATATTAGCTCAGATGATTTCGTCTTATTTCATAAAGGCTAACAAATTTCAATCATGAAATCACTTATTTAATTTTGTTTTAGTTGACAGAATGATTTATTGAGAGTCGAAACTGTCAAAAGGAGATTTAGATGTATGTATCAGTTTTATACTTTACAAATCATTACAGCAAAATCATCCCAGGTGAACAATAGAAAATGTAATGGGCATTGAACTGACACAGTAATATTAAACCAATTAAACATCTGTACAAATTATATGTACATGTATATTATAAAGATGTCAAAGAACCTTTATACGTGAATGGTGCAGATGATATTATATTAAAGTAAGAAGGAAGGTGGGTTTGAAATGAACATTTTATAACACAAAATGGTTTATTTTTCAA
This sequence comes from Cimex hemipterus, assembly GCA_039619505.1. Taxonomy (NCBI): domain Eukaryota; kingdom Metazoa; phylum Arthropoda; class Insecta; order Hemiptera; family Cimicidae; genus Cimex; species Cimex hemipterus. The sequence goes on along the minus strand of CM077103.1, from coordinate 32,722,445 downwards.
AATAAACAGAAAATACAAACTAAACTTCTGTCAAATAGAAAAAATTAATTGATACACAAAGGATTTTTTGACGAATAGCCTCAACAATCCTTACTTTCCCACTTGTTATGAATTGAATTCACCCCTCGACAACCACAGAGGAGTGTCTCACCGTTCCACACTAAAGAACAATATCAGGACATCTTACACTATACAGGTAGTCGTGGGTCTTAAGTTTAATTGAGTAAAATAAATAACGATGTCGATCGTTTTGAAGGACTAGGTATTTTTTTCGGGATCTTTTATTTTAGAGGGCGAGCGAGTGTCCCCTGAGGAAAGCATCGATTTGGCCATTTGAAAGAGATGTCCTGTCACCGGATGGAGCGACGAAGAAGAAAGGTTGTTGCGGAGGAGGAGGAGGAGGTGGAGGGCGGTGGAGCTGCTTGGACGGTCCTGGGTTAAACCTCTGAGGCTCCTGCTGGAGGAGGGACGCCGGGAATCTCTGCGGTTTGGTCTCCTGCTGTTTCTTCTGTTGAGCGGCGAATAACTGTTGTGATTGCTGAAGGAGGGCGGATTGCTGCTGTTGGAAGAGCTGCTGTTGGGTCGGCGGTTGGAAGGGGTGGGAAGGAGGTGGACCCGGTCTCGGACTGAACGGCCTGGGCTGGAAGAAAGGCTGGGGTTGCGGGTTGTGGACGTAAGGTTGGAGCCTTCCTCTCAAGTTGAATTCTCCCTGGCTTTGAGGCAATTGTTGGTAAAGTACGGTGTTGTACTGGCCCGAGCTGGGGTCGAAAACAAGTTCGGAAGTATAGATGGGGCTTCCTGACAGCGCTTTTGGAGTGTGCGCCTGCGATGGTCGGGGTGTCGACACGACGTTGTGTTCCAATTGGAAGTTTTTCAATTCTTCGTCTAAGTCGAGAGATGGCTGGGGCCTCTTTTTCGCCGAAGCGGGAGTGACGGTCGAAAGGCGTACAAGTTGAGGTCTGTAGGTAGTCGCAGGGGGTTGGGTCGGCCTAGGAGTAATCGACACTTGTTGAGGTGTAGGTCTCGGCTGACTTGTCACGATCAACTTGGGTCTCTGCGTTGCTCTCAAAACCTGCGGTTGGACTTGTTCTTCCAACTGAGCGAAGCTGGGAACCGGAAAGTTCCTCACCGGGGAAGGAGTCGTAGGCCTAGGCCTGAGAGTCGGCAATACCGGGACGTTTTCCTCCTCGTCCTCTTCAGAATCTTTATTGTAGTCCTGTTGGAAAACGGTCTGGGTAGGCCTTGGTCGAGATGTCGGCGCTGGTCGGGATTTCACCAATTGTGGTCTTCTGAGAGGAATATTCTGTGGGATGTTCTGAGGGACGTTTTCTTCTCCTGAAGGGACGTCTTCGTCTTCCTCTTCGCTCTGGACGGCGTTAGGGTCGCAAGGGTTACCAGATACATAAGTAAATTCCCTTTTGTTGCCATCAGGGTCGATGTAGCCGTACTTCCCTCTCACGACACAATCGGTTCCTCTCGTTTCCTCTTTGAAACTACCGTCAGCGGCCTCGTAACCGAACGTGAAAGATCCGTCATCGTTCAGTTTGTTATAATTCCTTATAGTCTGAACCGGTGGAGCCTTGGCAGCAACAGATTTTAGTTTGGGCTGGAGTCTAGGCTGACCGTTAGCCCTGCCGTAAGTGTCCTGCCTGGATACCAAAACTGGCCCTTGGTCTTCTTCTTGTTCCGCGTAATATTCCACTTGTTGAGGCGCATCTTCCAACGAATCCGCCGACGATACGGGTCTCACCCTGACACGTCTACTCTCCGCGAAAACCGCCAGGCTCACCAACTAAAACAGAAAACAAAAAACTTGTTAACCATGTGCAAGGAAATAAAAGGAAAAAAGTGTTTACCCTTGAGACGATCTGAATAGCATAATCATTAAGTTATTTCTAAAGCAAGGTCAGTCGAACTATCGCCGGTCGAAAGTTGTAATACGCGTATAAACTCTTAACGTCAAAAGTTGTTATAAGCTTGTTATCTTGTGCTAAACTGTTAAAGTGGTCGACCTTTATACCTCTCCATTTAGCTTCAACCTTTCAGGATTGCGATTCATCTTCGACCCATTCAACTCGGCTATGAAGCCAGGCTCTTTGGTTTTCCATTTATTATCCCTCACTATTTAATAACCCAATTCAAAAGGATATATTTCAAGAACGAATTCCAATCAAAGCACAACATACAATTTTCTAGTATATTCATAACGTTCATTACGTTCTCGGGACGTAATTACACAAAATGTAGTCATAAAATTGCTCAAGTTCTCGAAGGTACATGTTCTGAATGTAAGAAAAAATTTTAAACGACTATATTCGTTTAATAACAGATTACCTAAACATGATATCACTGGGTGTAAGACACACTGATCTAACCTTTCGCAGACAAAAATCTAGAAAAATCAGAATCAGTACAGTCCAAACAACAAATCTGGCAATAAAAGTTAACATTAAAAGGTACATAATCAACAGACAACATACATAACGTTAAGATTTTCTCTATTTCTTCGCTGCTGTCGGACAGCACTGAAGAAAAACCGTTTGAATTACGAGTTTTTGTAACTGAACTGGTTAATGGAATAGTTAAATTTTCTGCGGAAATTTCGACCTTGCTTTCAGGGAGATTTGCTTGTCCCGATGAATTTTTTCAATCCGGTTTCGACATTATCTTTTTTCCCCCCCACAACCCCCAATTTAATACCGGTCTATGCAAAATTACAAATAAACGAGAAGTATGGGTTGAGTCATCCCGGGCCCCGAGGGGCGCGGCGGTCCTCTGAGGAGTGCGTGCTCTTTTAGAACGAGGCGTAGAAAAGCGCCCTTGAAACCCACCTTGCAAAGTCCGACGATATTAACGCGCAAGAGAACAATTAGGCGCTTTCTAACTTTTGTTCTAGACTTGGCGAATGACGAATACCCCACCAGGATATGAACCAAGTTATATAATTCTCGTAACAATCAGTGCAACAGGGACGATATCTAATCCAATTTAGTTCTTTCTCGTTTTCTCTTTTTTTTACCAAGATGAAAACAGTCTGAGGATCGATTGAGACAGCTTAAAATTAGATTTAAGAGGATAACACTTAAGAATATGGAGTTTTACCCTTTCGTTTAATTTGTTTCAGTTTGCTTTCATTCGTTTTTATCCCTAAAATGACAAACGACTGTTTTTTAACAAGTAAAATTTTCCGAAGAGAAATGACAGCTACAATTTGATATATTAAAATGTAGTTGGTATTCAGGGTGTTGTCTTTTCTTTCTCTCTTGAACCGATGACGTTATTTAAAAAAATTCAAATACCACCCTATACATATCATTTTAAAGGAGTTTTTACGCTGAAAACAATTGTGCCATTGAATTGAAAAAATGGCAAAGCTACTGCAAAAAGTAAAAGAAATTTTTTACGAGGGTTCGAAACAGCAGAGTTCATATAAACCGTCAGGGTGCATACAGGGCCTCTAGATTCGAACCCCGGACCTTTACCTTACAGTGATGGGCGCCGTCTCAACGCCCAAACCGTTGCTGTCACCGACATCCCCGTTTGCTATTGCTAATCACCTTTCATCTTTGAACAAGATGTAAAGATTTGTTCTTTTTAACCACTTTTCACCGGTGCTCCGAGTGATAGAGTCAGGGGAGATGGGACAAACATTTCCTATCCCTTGTCGCAGTTCTTCAACTGAGGTTGCTGGTTATGTGTTTTTTAAATGGCTCTATAGAATATAGTCATGCGGAGGTAAGTCGGTCGACTGAGGAACCCAACACCATAAGGTCATATCCACTTATTCCGGAAGTCAAAACCTCCTCAAAAAATTTGATGCACACCATTAAAATTATTTTCGTAGAAATAAGGCCCAATTAATTTATTTTTGAGAAATCCAGCTAAACGTTGATACTGGTGTACCGCGTGATGATGACAAGAGTACGAAATTGTCGGAGTTTCCTCTGCTCACGTTTGTATTAGAGTTGAACTCGCTCATGATTCATCAGTCCGTAGAAGGATGGAAGAAAGTTTTCTTCAGCCTCCCAAATGGATATTTGTGCAAGACGCCTGTCATAATCAGAATTCGGAATTCCCCGGAGAAGACGAGAGCGGTACGACTTAAAATTGCGGAGTCCATAACTAATTTTATTTTTTGAAAAACTAAAACCCTTCCAACATTTCGAAAAGAGAAATTCGTATTTTGGCCGTTATAAAATAAAATATTCGGCTCCTCGTACATCGCTGATCCGTCTCTCCTCATATTGCTAGCAACAAGAAATTGTGGTTTACTCTGGGGTGATCATGAAATAGCTGGAAGTACAAGCGAACTGCACTAACTTGCAATATCACCACTATCAATAAAGCAGTCCTACTTGCTAGCTGTTGATCGGAAAAATGTGCTCTTCGGTTCATTCACTGAATGCAACGATTAAGTAGTAAGTAAAATGTATTTACTTCCAAGAATTAAGATTTACTCGCATAATGCAATGTAAACATTAAAAGCAATTGAAGGTGTAATTTTAGTGAAGAAGCAAATCATTGGAATAAACAATGAAACAAACGTAACGCGTTTTTTCAAATTTTCTGCCATAACTTTGCCATTTTTGACTAATTTAAAAGCCAATTGCCCCATTGCTTTCAGGGTAAAAAATCCTTTGAATCGATGTTTTTTATTTGAACTGGGCCAGCGGTACCCTGTATAATTTTTCTCCAAAAAAAGGCTAAAATTTGAAACTAGAGTAAAAAATATAAACAAATATTGTCGAAAAATTATTTTGATAGTGTAATTGGTTTAAGAGGAATATCGTTTGTTGATATGAAATTGGAATATTTATAAACACAAGTTCAAAACAGTACTAGTGGGAAGCAATTGAAAATGGAAGAATTCCAACTAAACCTTTTATTTTTTACAAATGAATTAAATTTGTATGTTACATAAGCAAGCGCATAATTCACGATCATTTATCTTAAATGAAATTTGAGTAAAGGCAAACTAGTAGGAGAAATTTGAGAACATAATGTAATTACACTATTGGCCAATTAACTTTGTCAACACTGCTTATTTTGCTCAATGTTTTAGTATGAGGTGTGCCGAAATTTCACTAAATTCAGTTTTATGAGTTTGGTTGAATTTTTATTGCTATTAGGCGTGCAGGATTTCAGGTATTGATCATCATTTCTGGTAAAGTGTATGAACACAATTTTACATTAGAATGAGCATAAAACTATTTAATTAATTAACCTTAACTTATCATGCATTTTTTTGGCTTCAGTAGTTATTTCATATTCTACATGATAAGTGATGTTTTCTGGCCAAGATAAAATTGTTCATAACTGATCTTTTTTTCGCTTTGATTTTATACTGTGTTTTTTCATGATTTACAATATTTAAGAGCAATAATGGTCTTTTTCAAGTATGTGTCAAGTATAAACATAATTGGTCATGTCCATCTAAACGGACTGAACTACTCCCTTGTTCGTTATCGTTTTGGTTTATTGCTATTAATTGCACGAGAAAATCTGTGAATTTATGGAATCGTGTGACAGCCTTAAATCTACTCATTGACTTACCCTTGTCAATTGAAAACGTAATAGTGTGTGTGTTATGTTACATTTTATTGTAAAACTTCTTCTATTAAACCTTTTATTTAATTTTAAACAAAGGGAAATTATTTGCATTTAGATGCATACGCCCAGTGTCCCTTGTTGCCAGCGACACCACCAGTCCGACCCGACCAAAGCCCCCCCCGGGAAGGGACCCAGAGCGACTCCCTTGACTTACTTTTTTTACATTTGGGAACTCCGCCCTCACTGCACCCCCGTGTGCATTGGGAGGATATAGATAAAAACCACTTGCATCGCTTTACAGCGCTGTGGAAAATTCCACGTCTTCCCCGTAACCCGGGGCAATAGGCGCCTTGAACACTCCACTACTCCACCCGACGGCCGCGCGGGCAGGCCTCCCGGACATTGATTATTGTTTGAATAGTCTATTCCGCTATCTTGCAGGAACTCAAAAATAAGTTTGCATATGACACCACTACTTGATGCCAACAGGTATGAAAATAACTGAACTGCTTGATCACCTCAGTCCGCTGGAAGATCCGTCTTAAAAGGTTCTCTCTTTCTGTCTCATATTCAGGCCAGAAAAGACAGTGTGCCTCATGTTCTCTGGATCATCACATGTGGAGCAATTTGGCGACAGCCTAAGACCAATTCGACGCAGGGAAGATCTACAAATGACGTGATTTGTTCTTAAGCGAGTTGAGGTAGAAAATTTATTTGTTGCTTCCGTCCTCTGTCGAAAACCATGGAGCGATATTTATTTCCGAGAACAATAAAACGAAAAAAATGACCCTGTTGAACCACTGTTGTACCAAATGCTCCAGGCTTTTACCCATTTATTACTCAGAGAACGTTTGGTGTCAGACTTTGGCAATTTGATGTCAATAAAATCCCTGTCCTTTGTATGCTTTTGATGTTTGTTTCATATGGTGTACGTGAACTATTCTAATTTAGTAATAATTTATTTGCATACTGCCAAAGTTTTCTTGTCTGATATTTTTTATACTTACCCATTTCCATTTAATTCTAAATAAATTGCCACCTACATGGACGAAATGAAACATTCATGTTTTAAGTTTGTTTACTTGCATTAAAATAACAAACACTCGAGAGCCAACACGCTGACACGCAGTGAAGTTGGCGTAATGTTTAATCAATGACGATGACGGGCGGATAAACGAAATAAACCAAAATAGACCGAAATGATTGAAATTCTTCAACAACTTTTGGACCAATCAATCGACAACTGAAATAATTGTTATCTAGTAGAAATATTTTTAATACGTGCTTTACAAAACATTATTCACCCTGTAACGCTCCCCCTCTGAGGAAAATATATCCTAGCACAAGGTCTTATCAAATTGAAAGTATCGGACTTTCACCTCATTCGCACACAGCTAAATAAACGAAAGTAGTTGGAAGGCTAAATAAATTTTCCGCTCACGAAGACAGATACAATTAAACGCGAAACTACCTATTTTGATAAGAATCAGGATATTATTACTTATTTATATCTCGTTCTCGATTTCCTTGGGTCGGATATTTTTGAGGCATTTGACATTTGAACTAAATTTATTGTATACCTCGAAAGTACATGACTTTCTGTCGATTTCCAAAGCCACCATTTACCAGCCTACGGCTTCGAGGCCTATCGATTGATTGGTGGGAGTTAAACAATACCGGTCGCGCAATATTAAAAAACAAAATCCTGACAATAGTGCCCATATAAAAGGAACCGTTCGACGTTGAGCAACACGTCTGACTCAGCTTCATATAAAACTGAATGAACCAAATACAGATTAGGGACCGCTTTCTGATTGGGATTAAAAGTGTGAAAGTTCGCCGTTGAAAATATCAAGGTCCATGGTTCAGAGGTGTGACCCTAGTGCCCGACATTCGTCTCCGCAGGATTAGCAAATAAAATAGGTTGTATTTATTGTTAAAGGTCGAATTGAAATATTAAATTGTACTTTACATTTTTTATGCTGAAAAAAATTGAATAAATATGATGGCTTAATATTGACCACCGATGCTTTCCAGGTTTTAAGGGTATTTAATCGTTTAAAAAGCTCAAAACCATCGTTGAGCAATAATTGTAAATTGAAAAAAAAAATCATAAAACTTTAAATCATAAGCGTCTTTACAATCTGAATTCAAAGTCATATAAACATTGAAAGCAATAAAACTGGAAATATAAACGGGAATGAGGGCACAGTTTCCAAATAATAATTTTAATAAAATAAATGTAATAACTTAACAATTACATTATTAAAACAAATGTAATAACATAATAATAATGTAAATATAAGTATGTGTATATATTGGTGCTTAATTAAAATGAATGAAAACAGAGATAAGGGGATGGATAACTAACGTAAGTACAGATAGATGTGTTGAGGGACATCATTCTTTAAGTCATATTTTATTATGATGATGTATTTTCACAATCCGAGAAAAAAAATGAAAAGCATTGATATATGAAGAGAGGAGAGAGAGAGAGAGTTTTATTTCAGCAAAGTTAAGATTTGCATGCATCTCTCTCTCTCTCCCTCTCTCTCAGCCTTAGATGCTTGTTCATATCCAGCCCGGAGGACCAAGATAGTTTTCATGGAGAGAGAGAGAGAGATTTATTTCAGCAAAGTTAAGACTTGCATGCATCTCTCTCTCTCAGCCTTAGACGCTTGTTCATA
>CM077103.1:32683964-32713808 GCA_039619505.1 Cimex hemipterus | reverse complement strand
GAGAGAGAGAGAGAGAGAGAGAGAGAGAGAGAGAGAGAAATAAGTGACTTTATTGCCGGACTCCCACAGAACAATTTCAATTGATTTTCGAATTCTTTATGATTTTACATGCGAGTTAACGCGCTTTGAACTAACTGTACACGAAAATCTGTGAACTAGCGGACTTAGAAAGTTAAAAAGAGATAGACTGCCTGAAACAGAATGAGCTAGAGCTAGATAAATAGATAAATGGATTTTTATGAGTTTTCGATTGGAAAAAACATATACTTTAATACAGGAAGCAGAAAATATTTACAATTTGTTTGCATTTTTATCTTTCCTTGTGTGGATTAAAGGTGTGACTTTTTGATTTTATGTGCAAGTTAACGCGCTTTGAACGAATTGCAGGTGAAAATCTGCGAATTTATGGAATTAATTAACTCGTTAGTTAATTATTTCGTTTTTTAACTGAATCCTATAATCTTGATGTGAATTTGTGAAACATTCCTCGGAATAAATGGTTTTTTGTTTTATTGCACATTGTTGTAAAAGACAGGCTCTCCAATTTTTCCCTTGTTGATTTTCCCTTTGATTCCGCCACACGCAGCTTTCGCTTTTCACATCATTGATTATTGTTATTGTCACTGGGTCAGTTCTAATCTGCAACTTTTCCTTACGCACTGATAAGTAGGAAAAGTAACTTTTTTCCCTTCATAACTTTCCCTGTCACATTACCCAGAAGTGAAATCAAAATATTTCGTAAACAGTGTCCACCCGCCGCGCAGAGGGAATCGTGAATTCTGAAAACGCAATCTCATTAATTATTTTTCACTTGGATTTAGAAACTATGATTTCCTTTACACGACTATTCTCCTTTCTTTCTTATTTCTTCCACGATTTTACTAAGGGTAAATCTGATATGATAATAACGGTTATATTGTAAGTTGGATTTGTTGCGTAAGGCATAGAATCAGATTTGAAGCTTAAACGATAAAAGGATAAGTGCATTAATCCATTACGAAATACCTTCCAGGGTGTAATGAAATTATAAAAACTTAAAACTTAATTGTATCCTTTTAGTTTTCACAAGGCCTTTTTTTTAGTGTTTTCGCAATTCAGTGTTTAGCTGCTTCAATTAAATTTGTTTTTCCTACGCCAAAATAAATGAAACACGTCAGCCTTGGCATTTATGCCGAAAAAAGCAATTGTACTTGGGATAAAAGGTAAATGCTGAGCAAAAGGCTATCTAAGTATTAGAGAACTCCAGAGTTCAATGTTTCAGGAGAAGAGATAACCGTTTCAGCAATAAATGAGATTAGCCTTTCAAAAGGTCTTTTAGATGTAACTTTTTTTTTTACTTTATTTATTTTTATCTCCAACTTTGTAATCTTTGAATATTGAAATATTCTGCCGATCCATAAGATTTGGCACTCGTACACCCATAATTTTGATTGTCGTTGATAAAACATTTTAAATCGTTTGTCGAGTGTCTGTGTTTTTAATAGCTTGTGTCGATTCCAAGTTAGCCTTCTTTCAAATTTAAGTCCTAAAGGGTTAACTTTGACGGATTGAGGAACAGCTTCATTGTACAAGTAGGATAAATATCACGGCGGAGTGTAAAGCCGGGAATACACTTACCAGAAGCAACGCTATGCGACGCTACCAGATTCTACCCGATGCAAATCCAAAGTCCAATTTTCCACAAGATTGTATTACTCCCTTGAACATCTGCCCGATGCTATGCAACGCTATGCTACTCTACACTACGCGATCCGCACTGCACAGATTTTCATCTGGTAGCATCGAGTACAGTCGAAGACAAAAGAACCGGACACTCATATTTTTATACAAACTACATTAATGATTTAATTACAACACATTTATTTTAATATAAACCAAATTAACCGAGATCAAAAATTTATGTTTTATCAAAATTATTTAATTATGACGGTTAGGCAGAAAATTTATCAAAACACCTGAATAACTTTATTTAAAACAATTACGTTAAACAAACAATTTATTGCATGGTTTTGCTCCAAATAATTCATTAAGAACAAAAGGGCGTTGCGATTGTGATACGCGCTGTGTGACTGTACGTGGCGTGCGCTTGAAGTCGCATAGATGTGTACACTACTAGCACATGACAAGGCGTCTTATAGCATAGGGTAGCGTCGCATAGCGTTGCGTCGGGTGTGTGCTTAAATGTGACATGTTTGACTTTAACGGGTTAAACTTTATTTTCCAAAGATTGCCCCATTTTCCAATTGTAATTAATTTTAATAATTTAAATTAAAACAAAAAAGGTAAAAGTTTAACTTTTTGCTCTGTAGTGGATAAGGACTTTTGAAAGAAAGCTAACGTGGAACAGCAGTGGAAAATGACTATTTCCCACTCTATTAACTTTGAGGAAGGTAAGAGTTTTTCACCGTTTATTCACAGGACGTTACAAAACTGTAATTAATCTCCGGTATACTAGCTTCAACGATTAAATTAATACGGTGAGATAATTATCCGGTTGGTTTAATTGGCGTTTATCAAGGAGTGACAGTGTCACACTGACGTGGTCTAGAAGTGGTTTTCCTTTTGTTTCTTTCGCTTTCAACGGCCGTGAAATCGGTCATGACGGACGTTTATGGTCAGGGGGAATATTGGCCGTCCAGAAAATTGCCCCTAGGGCAGAGCAAAATGTGGATAAAACTTCGCCGTGCACCACGAATACAAAACTTGCGCAAACTCGAAGGCAACACTTCCGTGCGGAGCGGAATGACGCAACTTGAACTCAATGACCTGCTCACTATGATAATATTGTGGGTCTGGGTTTTTGACTCGGCCCTTTTTTTCTCCTTTCTGCGGATTCCGATAACAATTGCATTGTAGGAAAGTCTAATTTTGTGTTTTTCCTAAAACCTCGAAAAAATATTTTTTGACAGGGTATAAACCCTAGCATCGTATAATAGGAAAATACGACTCGATTCAGTCGACGTTTTCTATTAGGGCCTTTCAAAACTAGTGTTCGCATAATAAACGCAATTGCGACATTTGTTAAATAACACATAGCTCATTATGTTAAATTCTTTTGGCTGATATCCAACCTATATCACCCTATCTTCAATTCTAGTATGACTGTACATATAAACTTACTTGAAATTCCAACTACAAACCTATAATATTTATTACTACTTTTAAGTTTGATTAAAATCTTATAATATGTCTACCATAAACTGGCAAGTAACAAGAAATAAAGGTTTCGACCTTGCTGAACCAGACAACTGCCACTTCTAATAATCAAAACTTAATTATTCAAGGTTATCATCGGTCATAAAATATATTTTCAAAAATCTAAAATAGAGAGATATTAAAAATCTATAAATGGTTCAGTTTTTCTGCTATTTGCACTAAACCATAGGTCGTAATTGTTTCAAAATACTTTTTTTTTCAAACTATAAGCTTAAGCTTTATTCTTTCAATTAATTATTCTTTTTTTATGCAAGGTTTTGGTTGAGATAACAAAAGAGTCACGAGCGAGATTCGAACCCACGAACTTCGTCTAAATATTGTACTCCGCTGCTCTGCCACTTGAGCTATCTTGACTTGGATCCACTCTGACGCCAACTCTCCATTTCAACCTGCAATTGTTCGAATTTTTCCTCCTTTTGCCATTTTCAACGTTTTTATGTCAACCGAGACCATACATAATAAAACATAATTAATTGAAAGAAGAAACTTTGTCTATTGACCATTAAAAACAATGCCTTAATATTTAAGGTTGGTTGTTAAAGTATTTATTTTTTATTTAAAAAAATTTTGGTTAACAATTGATGGGATCAGGGTAGTTTTGTAAGTTATCGGTTTGTTTGTTCGGACTTGCTTGGTTACTTGGGCGAATGCTTTTTTAAAGTCTTTTCCGTATCTACCCGGGCCGTAAAACGTAGTGGTGATAAAATTTCTGCTGGAATCTCAACGTCACCAGATAAAGAACCAAATAAAAATAAACCCCTTGTCTAAAGTGCCTGAATGGCCGCCACATCCACGAATGCTTAAAAACTGTCCATTCACGCTGAGAGAATGGACTACCAAGTGTGTTCTTACTAAGGACGACGTGTGTCTTTATCTTCAATAAAAATTCTACAAACCGGAAGAAATTTAAAAAAATCAATAGTAACTTTATCAATTAAACTGTTTTATTTTTTAAAATTTAATTTATAAACAATTTGTTGGATAGGAACATATTTGTACTTGCATATAATAATCAAAATTTAATTTATTAGTTATCCAATAGCTATTTTACTGACGTCAAACTAATAGTTTTCCAATTATCGATTTAATTAAAAAAATCTATCATAGTTATAACCCAAACTGATGGTGGTAATTTGATTACAAAAAGATTAACATTTCATTTATTTTTATTTACTTTTGATTTCATTCACAGCCCTTGCGGAATATACGGTGGGAGGAAATGAGTGGGAGAGAGAGAGAGAGACACGGGCAGAGGAGATAGGCAGACTGCCAGAAACACTATAACTGGAGATAGAAAAATAAATAGATAAATGGATTTTGATATTTCTGATGGGAAAAAACATATACGTTTCCATTATATTTACTGATTTTGTATCCTTAGCACAGGATGCAGAAAGTATGTTCAATTTTTGTTTTTCTTTAATATAACAATTAAGGTGTGACTTTATTGTTGATGAACTCCAACAGAACAATTGAAATTGAATTTCGACTTCTTCGTGATTTTAAGTTCTTCTTAAAGCGCTTTGATTTAATTAAACGCGGAAAGTTTTGAATTTATGGAATTAAAGCCCACTAATTAATTCGTAAGTCGATTATTTCGAGAGTGAGAGACAGAAAAAGGCGGGGAGAAAGAGCAAAAGAAAAAGTGAGAGAGAGAGAGAGAATTTTATTACACTAATAAATACTAAATAAATGATTAATTTATAAATTAAAAAATATCCCTTATTAGAAAACACTTAGAACTGAAATATATTGAAGTTATTTTTTCTTTACTTTAAAGCTTTAATTTTCATACATGATGCTTAAAGATAGGTAAAAAATATAAAAGTTTATGTTTAAATGTTAATTTTATAAATAAATGATTAAAATTGCTAATTTCAAAAATCGAACCTGCAGGTTACAAAAGAAATGATCAGAAAGACATGAAACTTTATATCTTCAGAACTTAAAAACCCAGGATGCCGAACGTATGTGTGTAATTACGTGTTCTTCAAATAAATTTTGATAATTGGTTTTTTAAATAATACATCCTTTTACACAGCAGTCCCAGAGATTTCACTTTTGTGCAATAGCTGTATCATGTTCATGTGTTATGTTCCCAGGAGGGCAATTAAGATTTTTCTTCAGACAATGGAGAAGTACCAAGAAGACCTTATTGACCAATCCCCATGCTATCGGAAAAAGCGATCGCGACAGCTAAGGTCGTGTAAAACACACGCATCTGCTTAAACCTGTAGAGATAGTTTAAACCGAATAATTATGTATATTACCTTATGCTTGCAGAAATATATTTCAAACATTAAATCTCGGCTTATGTTTTTGTAAACAGACGAAACTAAACGTGGTAAGAACGGTCGTGGCCAAGCAGACGAGTCACGACTTGGAAGCTTCTCTTCTCCTGACTCTTCCTGATTTTACCCCGCCTACTAGTTATTATGCCACTCTCCATTATTTAATTTTTCCCCCTTCTTCCTGATGATGTACATTCGTCCTCCTGCAGTCACGCGTCTCCGTCCTGCTCCAACGGTGCGAAGAACGGCCGAACGATATGAGCAACTTCCGAGAGATTGAATCGACCGGTCTTTCGAACAATCTAAGTAACAAATGGCGAGAATCGAAAGAAATTTTTCATGTGATACTGTTTGTCTATTAAAAATAATAGAAGCATAAAGAAATTCCGATTTTTGTAATTTTTAAAAGTAAATTTTGATTAGGTTGTTTATGAACATGTATACAAAACGACCACTCTTTTGATAATTCTAATAATCAATTAGAAAAGGATTTATAATTATTACTATTAGTACAGAGTATTTATTGTTTTATTTATTCTTTTATAGTGGGTTTTTCAACTACGTCATATACCCTCTAGATTTCGGAGTTTGAAAAAGCCTAGTTGGTAGCACCCTGGGTGTAGTTTAGTGTTACTGAATTTATATAATATAGGGAAAAAAAATAATTTAATTTAAAAATGATTACGTGTTATATGTTTAAGTTTAACGAAATCTGTGGGTTTATATGTTTGCGCATTAGTTTTTGAGGCGCGCGCGCGTGCCTGAAAGTCTATATATTTAGATCCATATTTACAAATATTTAATTTTAATTAATTAAGGTTTTGGTTGAGATAAAAAAGTCACTTTCACGAGCGGGATTCGAACCCACGACCTTTGGCTAAATACACCGCTGCTCTCCCACTTGAGCTATTGTGACTGTGACACCGATCCACTCTGACACCAACTTCCCATCTCAACGAACAACCATTCAAATTTCCCTCTTTTTGCCATTTTTCATATGTGTAATCTATTTGATTCTCGGTGACCAATGAAATGGCCAGGAAGAGCTTTAGTGAGGTATTCTTCATTTTGCTCATTACACGTATTAGGTTTCGTGGTCCGCTTGACCAAATAAATTATTTTCAATTAATTGAGTTTTTGGTTGAGATAAATAAAAGTGTCACAAGAGCAGCGGCGTATTTAGCCGAGGGTCATGGGTTCGAATCCCGCTTGTGATACTGACTTTTTTATCTCAACCAAAATCTTAATTAATTGAAAATAATTTATTTGGTCAAGCAGACCACCAAACGTAACAAAAAATTTATTTATTAGGTTCATCAAATTTTGTTTTAACTATTTAGTAGCAGTTGACCGAGTAATGTTCCGTTTAAGAATTATTGCGCTGATCTTGGTTGTGAGTTGAGTAAATTCATTTATAAGAAATAAATAATAAAGGTTTTTTTTTAAATTCAAGGAGGACATTTCACGACCTTTGCATTCCAATTCGTTCAGGTTGGACAATTCCACCGTGGGAAGGTTGTTTTTCTCCTTGCAACCGTAGTTGGTTCGTTCAGTTCCGAGTAGGAAAAACCCCATTGGACAACAAAGAATCATTTTGACAGATTCGATCTGAGTTTAAAGAGTAAGAAACGATTATATTCATATTTGCCAAGAAAAGCGTGCCAGAGTAAATTGCCATGTTTTGACGCCGTTTGGATCAAGGAGAACCCGGTCCTGCTGCACGATCTTAGATCACGAACGATCTCGTTATGCCACCAGGTTAAAACATCCCGAAACCAGGGGATCCAGTCTTTATTTTGTTTTGAGTCCCTTTGGTGAAATAGTCTTATTATATGATTTGAAATAATCATTGATAGTTTTTTTGGTTGTTTAAAACCAAAAGAATATACGTTGTAAGGATTCTTTGTGCTCTTGTTTTTTTTCTTTTTCGTTTACCATTATGAAAGCGATTGAATAACCTTATGAAATGGGATTTTTATGGTAAAAATGGGAGTGGCCGGTTGGCGTACTTTCGCTCCGTTTTATCCCTCCGAGATGTCGACACGGGCACAACTTTCTGACCCAGTTTTTTCCGCGTCTCGAAGCCCCCGAAGAAATGTCGAAGAGGCGAGGTCGTTACGAAATGAGCAAAACTGGATGGCCGAAATTGTAGACGACCGGGATCGACATTTAGTGCCGACTTTAAGAGAAAGTCCGGGTTTAAATATTACAACTTTTTGAAGTTTTTCCACTTTTGGAAGTTTCAGCGTTAACGTTAACATTAGCCAAATGTGTAGAAAAGCGGGTATTTTCAATAGATAAGTTGATGGATGAGTTAGAAAAAACGTAGTTTTTTTACAAATTATTCTTCGTCTTGTTTGTCTTACGATTCGGAGTAAATTCATACAGGTAGGTCTTGTATGCTATGATACATTACAAGCAGCGAAAATCGGCGGACCGAGATGATCGCAGACCATTAACTTGCTAAATAAATTTAATAAGGATAAAAGCTTAATTTAATTATAAAAACTTCAATTCATCCCTGAAAAAAATACAAGATAATTTCTTTTATGGTCCAAAATATTCATGAACCGAGGTAATTTGTTAAAAATAAGGCTGACCCTTTACGCAGTTGACCGGGCAATGTTCCGTTTAGGAAATTATCACGCTGATCATCATGAGTATGAGTCGGGCACGCGTCCAGGAAAGAAAAACAGACGGCTTTAAGCTAGCGCGAATTAGCTTTCACTAGAATTTCAAGAAAGAAAGTTGCCCAAATTATATTTCTCACATATCGCGAGCGGAAGGAGCGGAAACTGGCCTCCTTATCCAGAGTATGGGGGGATTAATGTTTTTTTAAAATGTTTAATAAGTTACGTAAAAATAAGCGGCTGGACTGGATTTTTGCCGTCTGTCCCAGGCCTTTCACCGAGTGCGCATTCTACGCGGTCGCTGACATGTAAACAAGAGTTCACACGAATTTTCTCCAACGCTCAAAAAAAAATTTCCATAATGAAAAAACTTTAAATATAAAGCAATAATTTTCAAATTATATTATTCTTAACTCGCACCATTTTGGTAGTTTTTGTTGTTGTATTGAATTATTTATGAAAGATTTTGTAGGTTTTGGTTCTCTTTGGAACTGGATGATGAAACATGTGTGGTCGTGACCCATCAAAAATAAGGAATTGTTTTAAAATTATGATCACAAAACTTGCTTATTCATAAAGCATTCATTATAATAGAAAGAAACAAAAAACAATGAAAACTGAACGTATCGAGTAATACATTATGTGACAAGCCAATGTTCATCTTTATATAAAATAAAAAAAAAAACTATAAAGTAATTCGGACTGTCCATTGTCACCGGTCAATTTTATACAAAAAATTACTAATTCAAACAATTTATGTGGCCGTTTGGTCGTTTCCGGTCATTTTTTGATCTGCTCTGGACAGACCAAAATGGTCGGAAACGTCCAAAGACAGGTTCACCCCGCAGACCCCATGCCGAAGCACCTTAACTTAGTAAATAATCGATCACAGTTCGTGGTCCGATTGACCAATTGAATTTCCAATTAAGTAATATTTATTAAAATTTTTGGTGGAGTTTAAAAAAGTCAGCGTCACGAGCGGGATTCGAACCCACGATCTTCGTCTAAACACGCCGCTGCTCTAACCACTTGAGCTATCGTGACTTCGATTCACTCGAACACTAACTTCCCATCAACCGTGGCCATTTCACTTGTCGCCGAGAATCGAATAGATTACAGGCATTTGAAAAAAATCGAAAACGGAGGGAAAATTCGAAGATAGGTTGAAGTGGATGTCCGAGTGGATCGAAGTCACGATAACTCAAGCGGTTAGAGCAGCGGCGTGTTTAGACGAAGATCGTGGGTTCGAATCCCGCTCGGGGCACTGACTCTTTATCTCAACCAAGACCTTACGTAAGGATTAATTAATTGAATTTTCATAATATTTATTTATTTTTGCATGCTTGGAAAATGAATTTTTAAATAAATGAAAATAAGAATCAATTTGCCTATAATTTTTTTAAAGTATAAAACTCATATTGAAGAATGGTTGCATAGTGCAACAAGAACAGCTTTTCAAAATTGCAATGTTGCTAACAATTTAAAAATGGACGTAGAAATTGAAAGTAGACGTCCTTGCTAAAATAATTTTTCTGCTAGAATCTATTAAAAAAAAGAAACAAACTGCTTTATTATCTACAGTCACTTGTTTGCTATTAATGATATTTATCAAATTTTGTTAATTATGTATGTGCAAGTTTCGAAGATGTGAAAACTTGTTAATTTTGGTACTAGGTTAACAATTGATAGGCGGTCATTTTCTATAAATTTAAGGACTTTGTAATGTAAATATTTCGGAATTTTCTTGTACTTTTTATTGTTAGTAAGTAAATTTTCAGAGTTTAGGGGGTTGTTGAAATTTATGCACACGATATGCTTATCGTCCCTAGTGAAGTTCGTTAACGTTAAAGTCGCCGGAAGTCTTCTTAATCCGAATAGCCGGGCGTCACTCACACGCGAGGATTGAAATCACTGTCACTAAATTAATCAGATTGATCTACTTACAAGTAAAAGGATCTTCATTTCCTAACCCACACTGGACACTTTTCACAATATGCCTGTGATGGTAGGCCGCTCCTTTTATAACTTCAGAGAGAGAGTCCTTCCCTTCCTCCGATACTGGACTCCCACCCGACTCGCCTGGACCTAACGAAGTACACGGTAACAAAGTATCTTTCTGGCAGCCTGTGAATCATGCAATGTCAAAACTTAGTTTGCTTTCGTAGAAACCGATTCTCATTTTTAAAAATTGTTACGTTTCCATTTTTAAAAAATATTTAGGATCTTGTTTTCAAGTTGTTTCTCCCACTTGATTTCTCCCCAAAGATTTGGCATTGAAGGACCGAATTCCTTAATAAACACAGATTTCAGCCGTAATGAAATTTTTTATTTTCATCCAATTGCCTAAGATCGTTATTAATTTAAAAAAATTTAGGCACTAAATCCGGCGAAATTTGCCTTTTAGGTTTATCAAGGCCTCGTTAGTTCACCAGTGCTAAAAAGGGGTTTATGCATGCAACCCCTGTCCAACCTCTAACCTTTGACCAACCTTGTTCCGATATTCGCCCCCTTGTTATTCAAAATTTTCCTTAATTCTGCTGTTTGTTTACAGGGTTGAAAAGGGTTTGAATGAAATTAACACACTTTTTACTTACAGCATTCTAGGTCATAAATCACAAAGATCATTCTTGTTCTACCGATACGTTGCTCCGATTTCTGAGATTATCTTCGTAAGATCCTTTAATAAATGAAACAATTAATGTAACAACTTGGATTAAGAAAAGGCATAAGCACCAAAATATTTTGGTTATTTCGTATATGTCCCTTTTTTTAGAAAGAGCTTAATTCTAGCGCCGAAAGATTTGGCAAGATTGTTTTTCCATTCCGTTTTTTTGGGGCTGACCTCTCTTATTTTGAGCTTTACAAGCATAATTCAAATTTCATTTATTCTTGCTTTCCATGGAATAGACAGTGCTGATTCGATTCACGCAAAAATTTAACTGGTCGATCTCAAAATGAGTGACATAAATATATACCGTAACCCCCGGTCTGGTTTGTCCAGACCAAAAGATAATTTTCTACGGGCGCCAAATAGCCATTTAAATATCAAATGGGGAAACAAAATGTTGGCCGCCAGGAGATAGCTCCGCGTGAGACGGGAGCGTTCGCAATGGACCTTACTATTTATTAAATAAAGAAAAATTAAAGATAAACAAACAAATAAAAGTGAGATGGCCAATTAAATGTATTTACAAATAACGAAATGAAACAAAGGTATCCTTATCCTAACTAAACTTAAACTATATGTTAACTAAGTCATAAACAATAAATTTCCCAACTTCCGTCTTGTATTTACTGATGGGTCCGTCCTTGGAGGGAAAGTGGGATGTGCCTATTACGACTCTTACTCTCACCAATTCAAGAAGTTCTATCTCCCGGACGCCTGCTCCATATATACACTGCAGAAACCTTTGCCTTAAGCAAAGCATTGGACTACATATTGCTCACAAAGGAGATTGTTAATAGCTGCATTCTTGCCGACAGTAAGAGCGCGATAATTCAGTTAATGGATCTGCATAGCAACTCCAAATGCGACTACTTAATATCCGGATTACTTAATAAAAAATTAGAATTGGAAAAAAACGGGAAAAAGGTAGTATTCTGTTGGATTCGAGGACATGCAGGTATTGAAGGTAATGAGGTGGTAGACCGGTTGGCAAAAGAAGCCACTGAAGATGGGGAATTCCATAATATAAAAATCCTGAAGACTGATGCTAAACGTCTCATAAATAGGACTACGTTATGGCACGAGTCAAATAGAAGGTGTACAGCGGGGCTATCGTACAAGACCATATTCCCTGATTTTAATTCTTTACCTGGAGTCGCTGAGCCTAAGGAGCCTAAGTCATTCTTTACAACTGTCTCTCGGTTAAGAAGCAATCACGGCATTTGTGGCTCTTACCTTAATAAAATCATAATTGCGCAACATGCGCAAGACTTGAAACATATAATAATGTTCTGTGTTGAATTTGAGGAAGAAAGGGAAAAATTAATGAAGTCCTTAGATAAACATACTACTCTCGAAAGGCCGTTCAGTTATGAAAACTTAATAGCAAAGTCGGACGTCCGGTAGTAGTATATAAGTAATATATAATTTTTTTAAAAAGATTGACCTTCAAATTTGATACAAAATTAAAATTATATCATAGCACATAGCAGTCTGAAACAGTAGGCTATACAAAAAAAAAACAAAAAAAACAACTATATGCATAAAATTTAGGCCTTTAACATTCGGTAAAATGTCTGAAGTGAGCACTCATTCTTCTCCGAGTCAGACATGAGACGCTGTCCCATAACGATAAGGTAAACGATAGTCCGGTAGATGAACAAAATCTTCGAACGCTCTCGTAGGACGACTCGTGGAATCCTGACCGTGCTGATGTGGCTTCCTTTCCGCTCGCTCCAGTCCCGGCCAAAGGTAGAGTGTCCGAGACAATAACATACACACCAACTCTGGGCTACGATTTAATTACCCGGTTACAATACATAAAAACCCCTGGGTAATGATGTTTTTGGTGTTTTCGAAAAAAGCCCATTTCGTCGGTTCGAAACCCCCCCATTAGGTTTTGGTAATTTCTAGTTTTGTGGCAATTAGACGCTAGGAGGTAACATGTGTTCGGAGTGTTGTCTAGCACTCAAGGGAGTATTTGCGTCCAGAAAATTTGCCTTTTTCTATTTTTTATTATTCAGATATCGTGAGATGCAGTCTGGTGTGATGTAGGTTTCAGAAAATCATTTTTTTTTTTATCGTGCCAACGTTTCGATCTTCATTGAGATCATCTTCAGGGCTCAAAGTGTTTGTCTTCCGTGTACTTGTGGCATTCTTGTGTGTCGTGTTGAGACAGATGTTTGGCTGTGTTAGTGTGGCATTTGTGAAGTTGAAATTGTTTTTGATGTAAGTAGGACATACCTTGTGTTGTCTGCATTTCAGAAAAAGGTTCTCAGATTGGTGACTGATGCGAGTTTCTTCCCATTGCTGGTGATGTCCTTCACAATACTTTTAGCTGTGTGTCCGTATGTAGTTGAAATTTGTTCATAGAATCCCATATTTTTTGTCCTTCTCGTGTAGAAATATCGTTATCGATTAACATTCACTACTCTCTTCATATTTCTATTTTTTATTATTTTAACGACGTTCACTGTTATAACGTAGAAAATAGTGCCCAATGTTTGGAGTCATTGCCATTTTGACAGAAGATAGAGGAACCCTTGCAAAAAAAATCAATAGTTGAATAAGAAAAAACAAGTGGTTAACCAGAGTTCACTGTTCGACTAGGTTCAAACTCCGTTGTCAAACTCTTTCCCATGACTTTTTTCGAATAAATCTAATGGATCTTTTTTGCGCATCACAGTCATCTAGTATGGAACGTGTTTCGCGCGTAATCGTAGGTCTGGTCAGTGGTCGGACAAGGGTGGTCGAGCACACCGCACACCCGGGCATGATTCGTCGAAGGCAATTACATTGAACTCATGTGGGAATGTTGTTGGCTTTTAATCGTTTATCCATTTCTTCAACCCTAGCAAAGTTATTACCACCAGAAGTTTTGCAATGAAAAGTAAGTATATTTAAAAAAACAAGAAAAGGTTAAAATTGCAAATTGTTCAGTCCACAATTAATAACATGAATCAGCAACAATTTTTTATTCTTATTAAAATTAACTGGAGGTTTTTTAAATTTAGGTGTTGGAATGTTGGTTGTTAAATTAACTCTTGGTGCCAGCTCAATAGTCTTTCAGTATAAAAAAACATGTTTTAAAGAGAATGAAAAATATGAGAACAATATCAACCTCTGGTTAAGCTTATAACATAATGTCACGAGCGGGATTCGAACCCACGACCTTCGGCTCAATACCCCGCTGTTCTAACCACTTGAGCTATCGAGACTTAGATCAACTCGGACACCAACTCCCAATCTCTCTAGTATTTCTTTTCGAAAGGTGAGTTGATTTCCGAGGGAATGGAAGTCACAAGCGCTTAATTGGTTAGAGCCGAAGGTCGTGGGTTCGAATCCCATTCTTGACATTAACTTTTAAAGATTAATTAATTGAAAGAAGTTATTTGGTCATCGGACAACGAAATATAATGGATTTATAAAATAATGTTTTCAAAATTTAATAACGCTTTATCTAAGGTATGTTTTTAAAAATACGCCTAAACACAATTACAGACGACAAAAACAGTTTATTGCAAAATTTTAAATAGTTCTTTTTAAAATTATGCTGTGGGTATTGATTAATTTCAAAAAGATTGAAAATTGATAACGATCTGAACCACAAGGCTGGGATCCTGCCTGGATCTGTGAGACTAGAGTTTAAAGCCTGAGTTTAATTCTAGTACCATAATTTTATAACCTTGGGCTTAATATGTTAATTTTACTCAAAATATTTTTTTAAACAATTTTCTGATAATGGTCGTAGCATAAACTCCACAATTTGGCCAAAATTCGCCCAAAGCCGTTTCTTATCGTTGATGACTGTGCAATGTTTTACAAAATTGTTTTCATTTTAACCCCTTTCCAAACCAAAGAGATTATTATATTGATTGTTTTGCAAAGGTTCTATAATTTATTACACCGCCAATCTTCTAAACTGACAACCGCTGGCCACACCTTCTGCGGTTGTACTATGTTGTTTCAAAAGTCCTTGTGAATGAACAATTTAAAGAGAAAAACAACAATGTTTATTTTAATCCTTTGTTTATTTAATTTACCTATCAGGTGCAACACCTGGTTTTGTATTCCATTTGCTGTTGTGAGCTAGGGCCATTGTACATTCAATATATGCTGTTTGCTGTTTCCTCAATCAATTTGATAGCCGTGCAATATTCGAAGATGTTAGTCAGTAATCCTTTCGGATTAGCACGTTCGGAACTTGAAATATCTTTTAAAATATCGTTTAAAAGATCGTTGTAGAATATCATATTTCATCTGAAACCCAAGGATGAGGGTATGTAGGTTTGACAAGGTAAGTTCGGAACTAAGCCCACGTAAAGCCTTGTATTTTGGTTTCGTGCTTATACAGCTGCCATGTTTGCCGGACTCAAGATGTGCAATAACTCGAAATTAAAATGGATAATTTTTTAAACGAAAATTGGCGGATTAACGGAATAGAAAACTTGCAGCTTGTAATGTACAACCAAAGATTGTCTAATGATGAGTCAGAAACAAGAAGGTTCGGCAAGTAGAATTCAAAATCGGGTTCTGTATTAAGCCTTCAAAAGCTACTATGAGTTTATCATAGACAAAACTAGAAAAAAGACCCGTAGAGCGTCTCAACTCTCCCTGCTTAATTCCCTGATATCACCCTATCAGTCTGTGATTTTTCAATCAAATCAGACGTTTCAAAGAGTGAAGTAAGTACTTGTAAAACAATGACGAAAAATTAAGATGCTTTTAATTTGCAAAAAATATATTGTATCGTCTTCAATTTAAATTATATTATGACAACCGTTTTATATTTTTTTATTGTCCTATAACAACCTAGTTTTGCAAAATAATCGTCTATCATGGTATGATTTGCTAAATAATCTACAAACTTGTGGCTTTTGTTTGAAATAAAAGTAAAGTAATTCCGCTGCTGTCGAGGTCGAGGGCTCATACCACTTTATAGCAATATATATATATTTATTTATTTACTATGCTTAATTAAAAAACAATGAATAGGCCGGAATTCAAACCCAGAACTGCTCGAATGGTTCTTTTGGCGCTGCGGATAAAAGATTTTAAAATAACTTTCCAAACTGAACGCCAAATATTTGGAACAATTTCATCCAAATGTACAGAATCATTTTCAAACGTCAGTTGTTGTCTTTATTTATAATGTACAAATTTACAAATTGCTTGCTAATTGATTGTACGTTTTGAAAAATTGCATTACTTAAAACATTTTATTCAGAAGGTGCATGGAATCAAGTCGAAGCTCGCAAATTTTACTTACAGAGTTTAAATTCATGAGAGAAAGGATTACATTCTTCATATGATAAACACAGCGTTCCACGTTCGATATTTTTAATGCCGAGACTTTTGTAAGCTAATTTCGAAAACGGCCGTATAAACGGGCCAATTCGACCATCCCGTAAGGGCAAATTACACAGTTTCGGCATTCTGCGGCACCTTACGTTTGAACTGGTCCAGAATGTATTCTCATTTTTTTTTTTTTTTTTTTTGTAATCTCATACCTTAAACAACATATAAGTAACGATGGGTTTCAGAAAAGGGGATAACGGAATTGTTCAATCTGTCATTTTAGCCGAAGGTGCGTTATGCAACTCGAAGCTCTCAAACGGTGAAGAATGTGGATTATAAATGCTAAAAAAAGTTTCACGCGTTACGACCCGATTCTATCACAATTAGTTTCGGATTCTTTCACATATTGGCGGAAACAACGGCTCAAATAATTGACGGGTTGATAATTGACTGATTTCGTTATGGATTTAACAAAACGAAACACTTCCTTATTGAGGAAAATATTTTTAATTCAGAACAGAAATGCTGAAATTGGTTATTTTACCCTTTTGTTATTTATGCAAAAGATTCAACAATATATTTGTCAATTAGGAAATATATTTTGATTAGTGAGAAATTTTAAATTGGGAACGGATCAGTTCGTTGATAAAAGAAATGTTGTGCTCATTTTCTTTAGTGAAGCAGTGATGTAAGTGAAGTAGTAAGGAGCTGTGCCAATTAGTGTGAGGAATTTTGGTCCGAAGAATTGGTTTCGCTGGATGTGGGATGTTTTAGTAGAACCCGACAGTTCCACTCAGTATGTCCAAAGTGGTCGAAGATTCCCCTTTCATGTGGACAGAGACAATAGAGACATATGGAAAAATGTGGCATCAATTTCTATAGTATAGTATGGTATAAACAGATGGATAAAAGATGGACTAGAGAGTAAGTTTAGGGATAAAAGGGACGAACTTCACCCTAGCCAGTACCTACAATTTGTCACGCTGACGTTCATGCAAAACAAGTAACTATGCACACGAGCTAATAGAGAAACTCAGCTAACTATAAGACAGCCTTGCAGCCAATAAGGTACTAAAATCGAATGATTTCAACTCCAAATTCGTCTGGAAGTTCCTGAACCGTGCAACGACGCAGGGAAAACAAAACAAGATTACTTTCAAGTGGGTTCCTGGATTTGAAGGCGTCAAGGAAATGAACAGTCTAGCTAACTAGCCAAATGAGGGCTACCCTCTGACTGGTGGGACAAGAGCCACAACTAAGTACCCTTTAGTGTGTGCTTAACTCGGAATTGGAAAAATGGATTGAGAAAGAAAAACTCAAACACTGAAAACAACTCGAAGTATGAGACAAGCTTAAACATTGGCCTTTGTACCGGCCACTGCTCTCTAAACTATCGCCTTAAAAATATCTATAAGGCTGAAATTAAAACAAGCCGGCTCAGTCAGGAGGAGCCATAGACATCGGTACACATCCATTACGGATGTAAAGCAGCCCGTTAACGGTACAGCCACTGCGGTTGGTCATTCCTCTTAACCAAAGAGATCCACGGAGAGACACCAAGGAAAGTGGTCAGTTTTATAAGGAATAGCGTCCTTTTAAACATAGGGGTTGTTTAGGTCGCAGTGGAGGAAGAATTGTATTCTACATAAACCCCCAAACCGTTAAAAAATATGTAATAAAATAAAGAATAAGAAGTCTTGTGTTATGTTGTTGTCTCTTTGTCTATTCACATCAGTGTGCTGTTTAGGTAAAAGTCATAGTACATAAGTATTTGACTTCAATGCAAATCGTTATCTCTTTGTTGTATCTAGTCAACGCTCTTCTCACTTTTTATTTCTTTTGTACTCCATGCATCGTTCTCTTTCTCTCTCTTCATAAATCTCTTTTATTATTTATTTCTTTCGGTTTTCTCTTTATATATCACTGCGTTTCTGTCCTTGTTTTACTTCCCTTTTACCGCTCTTCTATCTTCTTGATTTATGCCAATTTTTACTCGACTTTTTCTCTCTACGTTTATTCATAGCCCAAATTACTTTACTGTTTGTTATACGTTATCTATTTCTGAGTCTTATTTCTCTTTATCTGTTCCCTTTTCCTTTTCCTTGTCCAGTTTTTATTTTTTCTTTCGGAATTTAGTAACTAAGGAGAATTTCGATATCGTTTTGTTCGAGGTAATGCAGGGTTTTGCCAGTTGCCCCAATTGGAACTAAAGCTAACAAGGTTCCATACGTGAAGGATTTTTTCTCCTTTTGAAGGCTATTCTTTCTTAAGAAAGTGATTTCTAAATAACTAATTGCATCCAAACGATGTGAAGTTTCAGATCATTGTTTAAATGACTTAATAAATAATAATTTTTAGGGTAATCATGAAGTGATGGTTTTGTTGAAATGAATGAAAGTGCTTTAATGAATCCTCCCCTTGGCGAAGAAATGATGATCATTTATTTTATTGAAATAGCCGAGGGAAAAAAATAAAGTTAATTATCGAAAATAGGAACGTTTTCATTATTAACTCTCTCTTTCATTGGATATTCCGATTATGGTTATTTCTTTCTTGTTTTATTACAAGTCCTTTCTCCTTCGGCAGGAGATCCTTGTTCTTGAAGAGTCGTGAAGTGCAGCTCTCGCTCATTGAGGTCCGTTCCGTTTTTCTATCCTTCTACGTGCCTGTTCGGTTTCACGGATGACCGCCGTGGAACCTTGATTCAAAAAAGAACATAAAGCCGTCCAGGTGTTGCAGAAAGTACACAATGTCCTATGATTTACGACAGGGAAATATTGCGAAATGGGACGGCAAATTTGTTCTTGAGGGCCGGTGTCGAAAATTTATAAAAATCGTAACGGATATTGCACGCCGAATCAGAGGCTGGTTGGAAAGCCAAGCTCTTCGGTGAAAGCTCATTCATCATTTTGATAAATATATTACGGAGAATTTAGTTGGAAAGTTACCTATGTTAAGGCCAATGTCGAGAGTCAGGTGCCGTTTTAAGACGGGGCAGACCAGTGAGCTATATTTATGATAGGTATACTGCATTTGACCCGATTTTTCCTTTAAACTTACTTTCACTGATCGATATTGCTTGAGATAAGCTTTGATCATTATAGACTCTCTTTAAAAACGTCTCCTTGTACAGTCCTTTGTTCATGGTTAATTTTACAACTTTCACATATAATTTAACCCTAATCTGTAAGCTCACAAAAAAATTAAAAAATTTGATGTATATTAAAATCTCACATAAGAATCGTTACTGACACGACCTTGGTATCAGTCTATTTTGTAGTTCCGACAGAAACTTGCGTGGGAATGAGGTAATAATTGTAATACAGGTAGGTGGTGCATAGAAAAAAATAAATTAACCACTTGGATAATTTATTACCATTAGAAAGTAATATCAGCCGTTAACTCAACTCTTTGGACCAGACAGACATTTTAGGAAAAGGTAACTGAAAGTGTAACAAGAGTTAGTAATTGGGGAATGGAATATTTGTACTTTTATATAATACTGAGGTATTTTAACCTTTCAGACTTTCATTTTTAATTTACTTACCGTCACTCATTTATATATTTACTTATTACGAAATAAATAAACAGAAACTAGAATAAAAACTTGAAAAGTATAATATTTTTATTAAATATGTTCCAATTGACATTTTTATTTATTTTAAATAATTATATTTGTGACGGAAGACACTAACGAGGATGGGCGGACCGGGATCGGAGACGACTGACCGACTGGAATTACCTTTTTGCTTCTATTGTTCGCTCTTTTTCATTTTGATCCGACACGACCTGAAAAACGGCGGGATTGAGTTCAAAGGGCGAAGTAGCCTTTGTGGGCGTCTCAACTTGCGGTGAACAAAACACGTTTTAAGGAAATTAGTGCCTTTTGGGCGTTTGAGGAGGTCGTTACAAAAGTAGCTGAAAACGAGAAAAGGTCGGGGTCTGCAGATGACCAAGGACGCACTAACGGAACTTCCTTGCAATGCTATTCTTAGCACATGAACGCACTGTTAACATATCGAACAACACTTCTTAAATACTACGGATTAAATTGGTGAAGTCCAAAATTCAGTATATATTAATTACATATATACAATTAATAATTTATTTTATGTCAGCATACAATATTTACATATTTGCTTAGAGAAACATTATGAAATTTTCCTTCTTATTTGGGTATATATGTTAAACTTGAATTTTAAATCGTATCTGCTGAGAAAAATGGACTGAAATACCAACAGTATATTTCAATATGGATTTAAAATAAAAATAATAAATTAAAATTAATAAAAAAAATAAATATCTCATTTTACAACTTACATCCTACTTGTATTTTACCATACTACTTGTGTACCCCTACACATTATTTTCACTTAATCCTACTACTGATTTAAATGATCTGAAACAGGGACGGACAATAGAAATATCATCGAAAACATTTTGCACTGGAAAACACTGTTTTACCCTTGACCTTCTTTTTTATCCCCTTTTTGGATATTTGTTTTCTATGGGGGTTTTTGTGTATGGTGGAGAGATAGGAGAGATAGAGATAGATAGATAAATAGATAGAGAGAGAGAGAGAGAAAGTTAAGGAAAAGGTAGATAGATAAATACATAAATAGATAGTTGATATATGTAGAGAGGAGAGGGAGAGAGAGGTTGGAAATGAAAGAAATAAGAAGATAACGAAATAAGGTGACGGAACTATTGAATTTACACGTCTTCAATTATTTGTTTCATTGGAAGATGTTAAATAAAATAAATATGAAAACGAATACGCACAAAGAAAAGTCTGAAAAAAGGATGAGTAAGAATGGAGGATCGAGTGGTGAGAAAGATAAACAAAAAAAAGGGAGTCGTACAGAATGGGTGATGGAAAGAGAGAGAGTGTGATGACACAAATGCAGACCCACTCATATATATAGTCCTATCACACTTTATTACAAAACAATTGATACAGTGTTGGAATTACTGATTTTAAACAAACCTTTCTGAAATGCAGTTAAATGTGGGTGAAGATATGAAAAACTCAAACGAACTGTTGCACGTAAAGAAACCTTTTGCCTTCAGCAAAAACATTTAGATTTAGACATCCTAACTTCTTTGCCTTATGAGCAATAGAGAGTCAGGGGAGATGGACTGACAAGCATTTTTGCTGCAAATTTTCAACTGAGGTTGCTGGGCCTCTATTTTCTTAAATGGCCCCACTGGATCCACTATCGGGAATTGACGAGTCAAATAATGTCTCAATTACAAAGAATTGAGTGCTGGGCATCCATCAAGCTGGAGAATTCTTCGTGTTGCACAGGAACTCCTTCTGGAACCTTGGAAAACCTCCCTTAAGAAATTAGGGCACTGAGCACCATTTAAATTATTTTCATGTAAATAAAGTCAAATTAATTTATTTCCGAGAAGTCCACACCAAACGTACTATGAACCTCCCGTTGATGGTACGCAATTGGCGGATTTCCTTATGCCCCCGTTCGAAAATGCCAACAGTTTAGTGTGCGGTCAGAGGTGAACTGGGACTCATAGGATGGATGGAAGAACGCTTTTTTCAACCCCCCCAAATCGACTATTGGCAAGGAATTTTAGGCGCCTGTCATAATGACAGGCCCGAAGTCCCTGACATTACGCGAACGATACGGCTTAAAATTGTATGTCCGGAGTATATCTCTAATTGTATTTGATGATGATGATGATGATATTTCAGGGTGATTGTATACTGCGCCCTTTAAGAGCTATTGTATCCCCCTCTCTGCCTAGTGCACATCGGTGAGTCCTATTTCATCCCCAAACTTGATTAAAAGCCCGGTTTTATTGGTTGAAGCTCTTCTATGGTCACATTGCACATCCCAAAACACTTCCTCCTGCGGGCTAATGTTGCTCTACAGTTTGTTAGTAGATGTGTTGGAGTTTCTTCTGCTTCTTTGCAGAATGTGCATGTGCCATCTTGGATTATTCCAATTTTCTTTAGAAGCCCATTTAATCTACAGTGTCCTGTTAGGCATCCTGTTAGGATTCGCAGTCTGTTCCTGCCTTCTTTGACACATTCTGTAATTTCTTTCTTTGCGAAATTGGTTAGAAGATTCTTGGATTGTCTGTGTCCAATAAGCGAATTCCAATGTTCCCTTATTTTCTTTTTGTCCTTCTGTCTGAGATGTTCATTGATAGTGTGGATTCCTATGCCACAGAAGGGTTCAGGTCCTGTCAGCGGTGTAGCTGCCCCTTTTTTTGCAAGGGTGTCCACTTTCTCTTTGCCATCTACACCCATGTGTCCTGGGACCCATCAGAGGCTGACTTTGTTCTGCGTACCTAATAAATTTAATTTGGTTTTGCAGTTCAGCACCATCTTTGCACTAATGATATTTGAACTTAGTGCTTTGATGGCTGCTTGGCTATCTGACATGATAGCTATATTCTTGATTTTGTATTCCTTATCTAGGTTGAATTGGACACATCTTTCTATTGCGTGAATCTCTGCTTTTAATGCCCTAAAACCCTGAACATACACCACAATTAATGACGTCCAATAACCTCTCGCCAACACAACCATAGCTTTCGTCTAATAACATTGTTCCATAAGATTCGTCTGTATAAATAACAACAATGACCTTTCTCTAACAACACCTCCCCTTAGGATATGTAAAAAAAGTTGAGGATTGAAACGGCGATCCGTACCTTCGTTCCTACGAAACGCTTCTTCAGTGCTCTTGGTAAGTTTTAACACATACCACAATTAATTTCCATTGTTATATATTGTAGAAAATCAAATCTTCTCATCTCCTACCAAATTCTACTTTATTAAGAAATCATTTCCGCAGCTGATGTCTTGTATGAGAACAAAAGTTCACGAGGACTAACTTATCTTGTATGATGATATGGGGGTGTGATATAGGGTGGTTTAATTTTCTTGATAAATGTTCTCATTTTGGTTCTTAGATATACTATTTTCACACTTATTTATTTAAATTTTAAGAAAACTTCTATTGTATTTAAATATGGATTCTCAGATATTTTCATATATAAACAAAAATGTCAACATTTCGTCCATCATCACGTTGTGCACTTACACAAAGAAACTGCAATAATCTAGCCCGAGCGGCGGTGCTACCGCTGTTCCCAATTGTTCTTTTGGAGTGATTTCCAGCTGGCGCAATTGTGAATGTGCCAAGTACCATTTAACACTGTTTGCAATAGTTGAAAAGGGCCGAGATCCGTCTGAACGTGAACCGTGTCTAGGTCACAACTGAAAGTAAGCCCCAGGAGAAGCTGCATACGTTTTGTTTAAACTTTCATCGGATTACTACATTTTCTTGCTTTCTCTGATAGAATTATTTTCGACTCGACCATTAAAATTTTATTAACTGTTGGCCTGTATGAACACACACAAAATTCACGTGGGCAAACATGGGTATCTTTTATCGTTTTAACAATGGGCCTTCAGGTGTAAAAATAACAAAAGCAATTTTCACGGAAAAACACCTTTCATTTACACCGATTTCACAGATTTGACATAATTTTGTTTACCTCATAGGTTTTTGACGTTGTTTTTAGATAAGAGATTACAAAAAAATATACAGTCATTTATTTTATTATTGAATTATTTTGAATTGTCTGTTTGTTCAATATATCATTTCCCTGCACATATTTTGAAAGTTTTCAAGTTTTTTCGATCGAAAAACTACCTATTTTAACGTCCCACAAGAGGTTATATCATTATATGAATGACTTTTCAATGTACTTTATATTTTATTAAGTAATGATAGAGGATCTATTAAGTGGGATTTTCCAAGCAGTGTAGTCTTCTTGATTATTGTATTTAGCTAGTTCCTTAATCCAGTGCAATCTCCTAAGAAATGCTAGGTCGTTCACTTTCGTTGCTACAGTTCCTTTCTCTGGGTCTTGTTTGTATATCGAGTTATAACTCCATTGCTTTGCCTTCGAAGATGATTTGGGCGGATGTTTCTTTGTGTCCTGGTACAGAAGATCGTCAGGTTGTTGTTTCCCCAGGTTTTGAAAATTGGACGCATTCACTGACTAATTTTG
Organism: Cimex hemipterus; assembly: GCA_039619505.1. NCBI lineage: Eukaryota > Metazoa > Arthropoda > Insecta > Hemiptera > Cimicidae > Cimex > Cimex hemipterus. The sequence continues at coordinate 32,689,659 of CM077103.1, read as the reverse complement.
ATATATGTTAATAGCTGCTTGGCTAGTGAATGAGGATATTTTTGTCAGTGTAACTTCTTTTAATATTTTCTAAAACATAAGCGTTGAGTGGATTTCAGCTTGAACGACCGAGGCGTGTTTCTGAAGTCTTGAGCTTCCTCGCTTCTCCTTGTATAAATACATATTTTAAATGGAATTAGGTTGATCCTTGTTTCCATTGTAATTGATGAGGTTGTTTTATTGCCTCGGCGATACACATAATTGCTTGTCTTTCATTCCTGCCTAATACGTAAGCAGCTTATATTTTCTGAGTTTTGGTCTACCACATTATTGACCCATAGGATAATTTGGGACTTATTACTGCCATATAGAACCAATAGGCCTAAGTCTTGCTTAAATTTACTTATATGGCGTTATATTTCACTTTTTGTTATTTGCTGCAGGTAAGGGTTGCCGGCTAATTTCTTACTGATTATCCCTAGGTATTTAACGTTGACCTACTTTGCTGCATTTTAAAACTGATGCCATGTGCAGCAGTTTGAAGAAACTGTCCGTTCCTTACTCTTTCAGTGGTATGACCATTGATTCAAAAATAGTATATCAAGTGCTTTTCTAATGTACAAGAAAGTTGCTAAATTTTTTAAAATTAGAAATTCTCAAACATTAGATAAATATTATATTCTAAACTGTCTTCAAATGTAAATTTTCTGTCGGCTAATAAATATATTCAGGCAATTTTTGATTCCCAACTTGGACGTTTCAATTTTAAGATTTTTAAGCCAAATGTCGACTTTGAAAACTTACGCAATTTACGTTTGCGAGTTATGTACAAAGAAAAATGAAAGTATTACACACAGTTTATCTGTTTATCGTATTTTTATATATACATTAAAAAAATTATTGACTTTATCTTTCATTTTAGTCTATTTATATCCATATCCGGTTCAAAAAAGTAAAAGTCTCTTTTTATAAAAACACATCGGGCTGGAATGATGACAAAATCAGACACAATGTGTAAGGTCTATAAATATTAAAACACTGGTTGGCTACTTACAATCATTGCCAATTAACAAGGACGTTAAATTTTCAATATAACCCTTTTTTTTGTTATTTCTTGTTTTTATTGCAACTGTTCGAATGCGATACGATCGGTCAATATGAAGATACAATTTATGATATAAGAAGACCCAGGAAAAAGAATAGCAGCAATGAGTCTAAAGAGAAGGATCACGTCAATTGAATTGAACAGAAGAACTATGAAAAGCATGAAGGCTGCGGTGCTTGAGGAGTACAAGGATCCCACTTTCCTAGTCTTTCGTCATCATTGTCATCACTAAGCGACAAGCCGTATGCGAAGTAACCTCTAAACGAAGGCATAACGGGAGTTGTCAAAAAGATCCAGGATAAAAATGCCACGAATTACAGTCAATGAGCTTAATTGATATTCAGTAGTAAAAAGAAGGATCGAGTCAATTGAAGTGAAGTAAGAAATAAGGAAAGGTTTAATAAGCCAGAAGGCTGCAGGGCTTGGAGAATACAAAATCCCCGCTTGGTATTCTTCAATTTATCAACAAAAAAAATAATACAAAAGACAAATCCATTCCCGTACGAACTTAGAATTGAACCAAAGGCAAGGAATTTATTTGATAAATTTACGAAAAGATTACACTTCGAAAAACCCAAAAGAGAACGAAATGTGATTAAGATTAAGCTTGAATCACGATATGATTGCAAGAAAGCCATTTATCAGTAAAATTAACGAAACTAAAGGTTAGAGCTTGTTAACCATTATTTTAACAAGCCTCCAACCTTTAAGAAAATCGTATTTTTTTATGTAAATGTCATTGGCAAGGTTGTAAAGGTAAAATAAACCTGTGAATACAATGCTGTAGTCAGGATCATGTATTTTCTATTGCAATGGAATTTCTCTCTAATTAAAATGGCCCATAAGCCCAGTAAACCTTCTGATACTAGTTCCAGTCGATGCATTAGTCTTCTTTATATCCTTGTCAAAATTCTCCGACGATTATCGTCAATAATTGAAAAACTCGCGTTGCTGACAATATAGCTTATTCCCTTGAACAAAACAGCACTGCTTCGGTGTCTTTTTTAATTTAAAACTGGAATACGATCTATTCTTGCACTCCGGCTTTCTTTGGAAACTGAAGAACATTTTCCCTCATACTTACATATATCGTACTGAGATTTTATGTGATGGACCGGCTTTGCCGAGCCCGTTGGGAACTCATATCTTACCGTATTACAGTGGGTTTTCTCAGGGAAACACACTTGGTTCATTTTTATTTTCAATATATACTGCAGATATTTCTAGACATATTAACATTTACGAATATATTTGCTAGTGATACGGCGATTCTTACACGTAAGTCGGACACCGCAAATAACATTCAACACTTTCCACAAAACCTGAATGAACTAGCAGTATAGTTCACAAGGGGAGAATGAAGATAAACCTAACGAAAAGCGTATAGATAAATTTTACCTCACGTAAGAATATTTTTCGTGCAGTGAGTATAAATGGAATCCCCTAACTTACCACAGACCTTGTGCGTTATCTTGGACTTTTCATGGATAAACAAGTCACTTAGAATCTCCACACAAGACTGAAAAGAAAGCGAATAAATCGACATTAAAACTTATTTAAAAAATTATTAAAACTTACAATAGACACAAATGAAAAATTCAACAAATATGAACGTATTTACTTAATACAACACATAGTATTTTTAACTATCAAATAAATGTAAAAAAATTAAATTTGCTGAAATTATGATTATGGATTTATCAAGCATGGAAAAATTAATAATACTCAAAACCTGGCAAACCCATCTATAAGGCTGTCCAATCAACTTCTCTTTTGAATTTTTATTTAGGAAGATTATTTTCTTTATTTTTAAAAAATGACATTTTTATGTATTTACAAATGAGCCTTGTGGGAGATTATGTTGGAATTTTGTGTCTAAACTTTTTGTTTTATTTTTATTTTTGGGTCGGATGAAACGTCCAGAGAGCCTGGGTTTTCACCCCATGATAATCCAGAGGCAGATCACGATTTAAAATTGCGCAAATCAAGAACCTTTTGCAACAATGCGGAATAGGCGAGCATTACAATTTAAATCTCCTCCTTCCATTTCTCATTTCTCTTGCAGGATCGTTTTTTTAAATATTTAAATTGTAATTTTAAAGTTTTTCTTGCATCCTTTAAGTGCGGAAATTTGAAATAGAATTAATACAAAACACTTTTGAAATTTCTGAATAACGATAGAAGAAAGCGGCTCAGTCAGCCGTGACGTAAGATTAGGTCAATCGGACCGCATATTTGGCTCATCTAATCCGATGTCTTCCGCATGCTGTTCCTCGATTTAATCCAAGGACGTTTTTCATTCGAACAGGAAAAAAATTATGAAGTATTTTAATTGTTTCAATCGTGTACGAAAGAACCATCGTACTCAATAAGCAATCTTCTTTTGTTTTTCTTCGTGTACTTCCATACGAGGTAACTTTACACATTTTCGTTTTTACATTTAAATTTACACGAGACAATGGATATTACTCTCTACTAGGTAGATTGTTTTTTCTTAAATAAAACAATTGTACATACATCGGTAATAAAAACAGAAGATAGATATTGTAATGATATATACTATATACAATTCAATTAATTAAGATTTTTAGTTGAGATAAAAAGTCAATGGCACGAGCGGGATTCGAACCCACGACCTTCAGCTAGATACGCCGCTGCTGTCACTTGAGATAGAGTGATTTCGATCCACTCGGACACTAACTTCCCATCTTAACCCCAGCTTTTCAGTTTTCCCTCCTTGTTGCCATTTTTCAAAGATCGTGGGTTCAAATCCCGCTCGTGCCATTGACGTTTTTATCTCATCTAAAATCCTTAAATGGAGAGGTATTAATTGGTCAAGCGGGCTACGAAAAGTAGTGGATTCAATAAGTTAAAATGAATCACTAAAGCTTTACGTGGCCATTTCAATTGTTGGCGAGAATTAAATAAAGTATGCATTGGAAAAATGGCAGAAAGGAGGGGAAATTTAAAAAGGCGGGGATAAGATGGGAAATTAGGGTCCGAGTGGATCAAAGTCACGATAACTCAAGTGGTAGAGTTCCAGCGTATCTAGCCGAAGGTCGTGGGTTCGAATCCCGCACGTGGCACTGACTTTTTTATCTTATTTAAAAACCTTAATTAATTGAAAAAATTAATTAGTCGAGCGGATCACGAAAATTAGTGAACTATATATAATTTTTAGTTGTACCTCATTTTTAACGTACAAATAAAATCGTGCAAGTTTCAATATATACAATAAGTATTTATTTAGAAATCATGAGATGCGGCCTGATGTGATATAGGTTTCAGAAAAACATTTGCTTTATCGTGCCAACGTTTCGATCTTCATTGAGATCATCTTCAGGGTCTGGGATGTACAAACATTGTTTCAATATAACAATTACATTTTGAATGTGGAAAAGTGAATTTATACAATGCAAAATATATTTTTACATATTCAATCAAGTAGAATTGATGATTGAATATAGAAAAATTCTGGAATATGTTTCTTACATTTCCTGGTCCAATTTCTTTTAACAATTTTCAATTGGATAGGATCCAATTTATGTTAATCCTCTCCCAATTTTAATACGGACGCACAAAACATTTTGACGGTGTGAATCCAATCCTTGCCTTCTACTCCTATCAAACGACGAAATATGATTTTGGTTTTTCGTCTCGTGTGATAAATAATCTAGTTGTTGCGCGATCTTTTTGGTGATTTCTTTTCGCTTCTTCAGCTCTGCCTTTATTTCAACATTCTCTTGAATTGTACCCTGGGGATTTGCGACCATAACCCCCATATCGGTTGCCAGATAGAGTATGAAATATCCGTAAACACCTATTTAAGATGCCGTAACGAGAGAGAGAGCCTACCTGTGCGTCCTCCTCAGTCATATTTAACTCTGAGTTATGCTTTTTATATTGTTGTTGTTTTTCCTCTGGTGAGCAGCTTTTTTTCCTTTTTAATCGTTGAGTTGGGAGAAAACAAGTCTCCGACCTTTATCCATATGTACATTATATCATCCTAACCGGTTAATTCGTTGTATTCTCCAGATAAATGATTGAAACACCTGAAAGTTTTGGGTTTGTATCGAAACAGGATTGATCATTAAATTAATAACCAGAAATCTAATGAATGATTTATCAATTTGCAAGAAACATGTAACGCGAAATCGTTCAGTTTATATTTCTAAAAGGGATTAATAAAACACCACATGATTCTGCAATTCTACGACGGTGTTCTCAGATGGGATGGGAATTTCTAAACTGAAATTAAATGTAAAAGTTATTAATGTGACAAGATAAATAGAATTGCAATTTTCTGTGAGAACCCTGCGACCTAGTTTTCAGACGAAGGGTATAACAATTAGACTTTTTTTTTCTTCAAGTCATGTCATCCCTGTCTGCCAATTTAATAAGTTCATACAGACAAAGATGAAAACTACACACCTGCATTAGACATTAATCCATCAAACCATTAAAAAAAGTGCAATGTACAAAAAATGCCTTTTATAGACCAATAAATCGTTCAAGAAGACTAATTTTGTGCGCAGGCAATTTATAAAAGTTTTTATACTGTCAACCTGTATTCAACATGACAAAACTAAATTATTTAATATATATATATAT
>CM077103.1:32659888-32678964 GCA_039619505.1 Cimex hemipterus | reverse complement strand
TCTCTCTCTCTCTCTCTCTCTCTCTCTCTCTCTCTCTCTCTCTCTATGTCTCTCTTTCTCTATAAGTATCTAGCTATGTGGCTGGCTAGTTACCTACCTCTATCTATCTATGCCCATCTCCATTTCAGGCACTCCATCCCTCTCTCTCTAGGTACATTTCTTTCTGATATATATTTCTAGCTTTCTCTTTAATTCTATTTTTAACACTCTTTCTTTTTTCTCTCTTTTCCCTCTCTCTCTCTCTCTCTCTTTTTCTCTATTTATCTATCCATTAATCTATTTATCCATTTATGCAACTTTCTATTTCTCTTCCTCCCTCTCTGTGACGCTCTCTTTTTACTGTTCCCTTTTTGCACTCTTCTCTTGATGATATTTACCATGCATTAATATCGTTTATATATTATACAAATAATATATTATATTAACGATAATTACTACTAAACTAAAACCGAAAGAATTTTTATGTTTATGTTTGTTTTTGTGTCTTGTCATTTTTTACTCACGTAAACAGACCAATATCTATATATCAGGTAATATATATGACATAAAAACAACTTTAAAGCCTTATAGTATTTTAAAGGTCTCTGATACACCTTTAAACCTGTTCAGGATATCTTTTGAAATTCATTTTTGGCTACTTTTTTTTCGGTTAGATGATGAATTTATTTGCAAGTTTTAGGTAGTTTATTCAGCATAGAACAAGGTTTCAAAATTTTATTATTAAAAGAATAATAACAAAAATGTGTCAATGCCAGCACTTTCAGGAATCACCTTGTTTCTCATGGTTAGTATATGTTTTATTGTTCTTTGTTTTTAATTTGTTGATTAGTTTTCACCCCTCCCTTAGTATCTTTTTCTGCCAGGATCAAGAAAAACTGTTGTAATTGCTATTAATAATGATGTATTAGCAAAGAAAACTGGTGATTTTGTTTGTAGGCTGGCTTTGGTCATTTGTACACTATCTGTTCTTTTCATTTTGATCTGTCTGTATTTTCTGCTCTTTGTGTTATTTTCGCCAGACAATTTCATCAGGTGCGTAATCGGTTAAAATTCAACAGAAAATCCACTGGGGCATCATTACTTCGGCGTGGTCACTCGCAATGTCTAATGCCTGTGCTTACTGGGCGTTGTACATGTGACATTTCACGTTGTGCCTAAGGGTTAAGGAGGGCGTAACTTTTGCGAAAGCCTTCTAAAAATTGGATGAGGCAGAAGGATGCCGGCCGAGTTCCTTCACGTCACCGTTGAGCAAAAATCTATTGACAAAATTGTCGGCCCGTATTCAGAACGAGGTGCGGATAGGCCGACGTGTGTAAACTTAACTCGGGCTCACAATACTCTCTGAAGTAGGGTTTCTCAATCGGTATTTTCGAAACCGTTTCACAATCTAAATATGAGAGTTCTTCCACGATGTCCAGGCAGAATGAAAAACAGACACTGCATAATATAAAGTTTATACCCATACTTTGCATTTCTCCCAGGAGTTTATTTTTAGAAATGTTATGTCTTCTTAATGTGAATCCTTTTTCTTTGCCAACTGATAATATATTTAGGTTCCAAAATTGGTCGATTACGTAGAATAAAACGCTTTTTAACACCAATTTTAGGCGTTCTTCATTTCAGCTCTTGTCGAACGTGGTCGTAATGCTCTTATTATTTAATCCGTTCTGTTATGTGTCTCAATGACTATTTTGGATTGGACTTTCATCGAAACTGACCGGCGGAGGTCACTTTCTAATCACTCCCTCTTTCTAAACCTAGAACGGCTGACTTCCGCGACGAAAACTCCAATGTGCTACGACTGTTAATTACCAGACGGGAGGAGGTGTTATATTCTTCCAGTGTGAATAATGAAGAAGGATATGCTCCCGGTTGACTAAAACCCAGAAAATGTCATTGTTTCTGTAGGTATGCATGTACATAAGTTTGCCTATTGCAATCACGAGAATTCTACTGTAGCTCTTAGCTAAATAACAAACTGAATTAAAAAAATGAACATAAGCGTATTCAAACCCTTTCCTATGGTGATCCGCAGTCTTTAGACATTAGTAAGTTTGTGTCCCATTGCACTCTGGTACCCTTGGGATAATGCCATTTATAATGAATTGTTAAGATGTGTGTGGTGATGACTGTAGGCTTTAGAAAAACATTTTCTTTATCGTGCCATGTTTCAACCTTAATTGAGATCATCTTCAGGGCCGGGGATGTAAAACCATAGTTTAAATTTAACAAATGCATGTAGGATATTTGTTAAATCTAAACAATGTGTTAGCCTCTGGCCCTGAAGATGATCCCAATTGAGATCGAAACATTGGTACAATAAAGAAAATACATTTCTAAAACCGACGTCACACCAGTCCGCATCTCATGATTTCTGAATAATGAAATAGTTAAACATTTCCCATGAACTATTGATAAAAACAAGTAACACTCTGAAGTAGAACGGTCTGTTATGGTGGGTAATAGATCAGTTGGATCCTTTGAAAATCTTGGCCTTTTCCTAAGTCTGTTACGTCAGTTCTCTGGAACAGTCTTTGCAGTTAACAAAGGAATCATTTAGAGTACGTTTTCAAACTGTTCACAGTGATTGCAGAGTTCATAGGACATCCATCATTATGCGTGATGTCTCTTTTCAGTTTCTTCACTTGTTCTGTTTATAACCTTATTTGTTTTATAATGGCATATATATTTTCATGGTAGACGAATTCCTACAAACACGGAAGCCAGATGAATTAAAATTGAAGAATCTTGCCATATTGGTAAATGGCCGCCAAGCAACCATCATGATGGATGGTATACAAGTTTTCAACCTGGTTGGCAGGTGGTGCAAAAGGGAGGAGATATCTATTAACTCCCACAAAACTATAATGATTCCATTCACAAGGAAGAGGACAATAGGGAGCCTAAAACTCCAAGGATTATGCTAGACCAGCGGCTCACGTAAAATCCACATTTAACTAAAACAACCCAGAAAGTCAAAATTGTCTGGAGGAAGTGCAGAAGGCTCTATGCCAAAACTGACGATTACACCCCAAAATGAATTCATGGCTAAACATTAAGGTCATAATACCAATGTTGACATGTGGGTGGTGGTGTGATGGACCAAGACTCTGAAAGCCAAAGCAATCAGGTTATTAAGTGGCACCCAAAGACAGACTTGTCTCAGCGTTACTGGAGCCATGAGCGCAACTGCGGCCCTGGAGATGTTGTTAAACCTCACACGATTTCATGTTTTAATCTGATGAAAAAACAGAGCAGCAATCCACAGGTTCATAAATGGACAACCATCTATATTCAAAATACAATTTTACTAAAAAGTACAAAGTACTGATATCAGAACGGGAAGAATGGGCCAAACGAAAACCTCTAAAGGCACACTCCTACTGGTACACTGACGGCTTCAAAACCGAAACGGTAGCACAGGGGCTCGAGTCTGGATGTATTCAAAGACGTAACTGTAAACCTAGGTAAATGTGCTACAGACTGAAATCATAGCGATTGAACACTGTACCAGGGAAATAAAATAGCTAGGAATACATTTCCGGAAGATAGCCATCTTTTCTGAAAGCTAGACAGTACTGAGGGCCTTAGCCTCATGCGAGGCAATGGCAAAGGGTATTTGGAACTGCATAGACGCCCTGACTGAAGTCACTGACATTAATGACCGGACATGGTTCCCTGGGCACTCGGGACATAGAAGCAAGGAAAAGGTTGACATGTTGGCCAAAGATATTTCCCTAACAGTCTACGTCCTGTACCCTACTGTAGGGGGGACGTCACAAAATGGATCTTTAATGAGCAAAACCTGGTGAGATACGGAAAGCTATTCATAAAAGACACATTTGCAAACCTTATACAGAACCAGATTCTGGTTGAACTCCACTGCCACTTATGGAAGCCCAGCAACGGATAGGAATATAGACACTGTGAAGATATTGTCAAGAAAAGACACATTTTATGTTTCTGTGAAGGTCTATGCAGGTGTAGGTTCTTGCAAATAGAACAGAAAAAATCACAAGCAAGATGCTATACTAAGAAGCCGCTAGCTAAGCTATCAGGTTGGTTAACAATGTGAAACCGGCCAGTGTTAAAAAACAGTACTTAGCTTACGGTGCAAAAGGACTTGCGGCCGGCTTTTTATCACTATCCCCTATCCCTACATTCCCCCATCTAATAGTTTCATAAAAAAAGGTAATCATACACTTGGAAAAGCAAAAGATATTTTTATTAAGGTTTAGTCGAATTCTGAAGAAGGGAACTTAAAATTTTTTCAACAGTCACTGCAGCCCTCATCATCGTCGGAAATCTGGCTAATCACACACATTGAGGAGCTTTGTAAAGTTGAACAAAAGTTTAAATAAACGAATTGCATCTGTCGGTCACTGCCCTTAATCATTATAAGTTGGAAATGGGATGGCAATTGTGTGAGGCTAATAGCACTGAATCGAATCATTTGGGAGTGGAAAAAGGTCCTGTCATTGTCAAAAGGATTTATTAGCTTAAGACGTAAACAATACCAGAGTTCTGAAAACTAGGTGATATTCTCTTTGTGAATGGTTAAAATTCTATCAGCTTAAAGCATGATCGTATCTTCAGAATGGGTAAACATAATCGAGCGATTGAAAAAGCATTTTTGATATTGACAGAATTATAAATTCAATATGCAATATATTCTGACCAGTTTGCTCTTATGGGGAAAATATATATTATGTAAACAACAACGAAACTAGAAAACTTACATTTCAGGTTTTCGCACAGTATGTGCAATTGGTATGAATAGAAAAATGTTATATATATATATATATATATATATTTCTCTCATGTCAAATTTATAAACAATTAAAAAGTCATTTTCTTACCGCTTATCTAAAAGTGTCACTATTTACTGTGCGCCATCGGTTTATTAACATGTTCTAGTTATACACAAATTAGTATGTATGTAATTTTTGTAATTAATCAAAGAGGCACTGAATTAAGATCGAACACCATTTTTGACAAAACCCTGTAAAACCTTTATCCAGGTATGACTATTTTTTGTTGGCTACTATTTAACTTCTTTATTGGCACTTGTATAACACCTACCCTCAATAATTAACAAAATCATGTTTGATTTTTGTTTCGTTTTACAGAGAACGAATCGACAATTTCGTTAATCATTTTAAACAGAAGTTCCTGCAATAGTGTGCAAGTTAATACAATCTTATCCGTGTGCTTTTATTTTTTGCAGTGAATTCACTCATTACATAATTCTTGTTTTTGTTGCTGTTTTTCCAACTTCAGCCTAGCCACTGTGTACTATTATGAATGATTATTTTTCCGCCACTATTTGATATATTTTTAAAATTCAAAATGATACAAAATTTACAAGGTTTTCCCAAGTTTACACTCACTCGAGGGATTGCTACGGGGGTGAGTTCATTCCGGACAAGTCTTCAACTCGATTTCGCCATCCCAGAAGGAACCAAACTCGGCCAAAGTCAGCGGATTCTATACCATTGTGCAAAGGAGAAGATGACTAATGTGAACATTCTATAAAATTTAACACCTAGGTTCAATATCTTTTAAATGATTTTTTTTTACTTGTAAAGAACAGGGGGTTTGACTAGCAGATTGAATAACACTTCATTTATTGGAAAAATAAATTACTCCTTCAGTAAATATTCGTAGATTTTCCGAGTTTTAAAAAGATTTCAATAAAAAGGTGTCATCGAGGTCTGCGCCAGGGCTGCTTACCTCGTCCACTTTTATTTTCCATGTACATAACTTACATTGTTAATATTCTGCAAATTAGTTAGAGACATTAAAATGTCAGCATATCATTCAGTGAAGCAGCCCGTTTATTAAGATTTAAGTATAAATATTCTGACTTAATCTTTGACAAGACCTATTATCAAGTTATTGTCAATTCAATGAATTCTTCCCTACACTCCTTAAATTAGCCTTCGATTAACATAAAAATGTTGTTTAATGTTTTAATCTGTTATCAGTCCGAATGATCAGAGATAAAAAAAAAAAAATTTACATGTAAATTCATCGAGTATCACTCATCGACGCCTTAAGATCATGAACTTTGATCTTGGCACGGTGGGAAATCATTACTACGAACAGCTGCTTGAGACGATAGGCCGATTCAATCTAATATTCCCAACTTAAATAACCACTCGCAGAAACTTATTACAGATAAGGATTAATTAATTTCAACGCAATACGTCAGGAACCTTCAACAATATGAACTTTTACTTGCTTACAAAACCGGACTTAGTTGACAACCGGTAAGTAGGATTGAAGTAATATCAGGAGTCTTTTTGAAATCTTGAAATACCTCAAAAGAGAAACGTGTAGCCCTAGTAAAAACCGTTTCCAACTAGGCCAATTAAAACAAAGCTATAAAACTCCTCTAAGTTTTTTAATAGTTATGACAAGGCAAAAATAGGTGCGCTTGGCTTTTACATTTACTTCACTATAACTCTATGTTTGACTTTAAGCCTAAAATGGCAATGTATTATTAACATTATGTTAAATTTATTCTATTATTTTTAAGGTATATTTTAGAAGAAGTTAAGATTGCTTTTTTTTTTGATAAGGGGATAATCAAGGTGTGAAATGGATTACAACAATTTTATAGTAAATCAACATATCAAATAACAACAATGTTAGAGGAATTGTTAAAAAATGTTTAGAAATCATAGTTTTGAAAAACGTTTGTTAGGATATTAGAAGGAAATCGACATGAAAAATAGATAATCTCATGGAAATGGCAGTTAACAAATTGACGAAAAAGGTTAGAAACTGTGAACTGCTTCCTGAGGTTTAAATTATTATTATTTATAAATCAGAATTTATTATCATCTAGAAATAAGACGTTTTCTTACTTGACAGCCCAAAGTTCACATTTCGAAGTGATGGGGAAAAATTGTAGCATTTTACCGGATTAGCCATGAAAAGAACTGGTTAATTATTTTGGTTTAAGCTTTAACCATTAACATAAAACTCATTTCAAAATATGTGGGAATGTTGTTCAAACATTTGAAATACGGCAGTAACCGCCATTAAAAACAACAAATTATCGACCATCTTTTAAAAATATTTGTACGAAATAATTTCTCCTGGAAAAGGTATAATAAATTAAAGATTAATATTACTAAATATTAGTTTAGTACAAGTAGACATAAATTTTATAAATCGTATCATTCAGTATTCAGTTGAGAAAGAGTAAAAGGTCAAGGATAATTTTTAAGCATTTTTTGGTAAGATTGAAAAAGAATCCTCCTTTAATGGAAACATGACGGTCGTTTCAATGAAATACTATTGTGTGATAAAATCAATGATCAAAGAAATTATTAATATAAAAAGTCATTACGACCAAAACCACAATCATTCGCCAACCAGTGATGCTATTTTTTTTTAATATATCAATTATGTAGCTATGGTGCCTCGAGCAGTGGAAATAATTAAAACTTTTTTTTTTCAAGTCCACAGAATCCGCGGTTTTGGTCGAAACAATCTTTCCAAACAAATGTGGGGGTAGAACAAGGCTGTCTCCTTTCACCATTGCTTTTTTCACTGTATTTAGATTATTTACATGAGATCATAGAGGAAGGAATTTAGGTAAAAAAACGCCAACGTGAGAGGTCTGTACGCTGACGAGATCGCCCTCTTAGCAAGCGAACCGCGTACACTACAAAATATGACTAATAACCTGTACGACTATTCAGTTAATTTTTATGTAAGGTTTTAAGTTGAGATAAAAAAGTCAGTGTCACAAGCGGGATTCGAACCCACGACCTTCGGCTTGATTCGCCGCTGTTCTACCACTTGAGCTATCGTAATTTCGATCCACTCGGACACCAACAACTACTTTCGAATTTTCCCTCCTTTTTGCCATTTTTCAAATGTGGTGTAATCAATTTGATTCTCGGGATAAATGAAATGACCACGGAGAGCTTTAGTGAAGATATTTCATTTTACTTATTAAAATTGCCGGTCCGAATATCTAAATGTTTTTATTTCAACCAATACTTTACATAAAGATTAATTAATTCAAATATGTTATTTGGAAATCTAATGAATTTACACAATTATTGTCAGCTATTATTATAACTATTAACTTCAAAAAATTAAAAATAAGGGATTTTTTTTTAAATCGAGGGCAACTAAAAAAAGATGGTTTTATGACAAGAAATAAAAATGGTGTCCCTGTACAAATATCATGCACTTACTTTGACCCATCAAATCTCGTACATATTTTATTTTAATGTAAAATAAGCAAAGATTTAACCAGGAATGTCGGCCAAATCCTTAGCTAAAAAGAATATTTAATATGCTTAATTAAACGTTAATTAATTAAAAGAAGTAATTACTTAACTAACAACCCCTCGTTACCACATCATAAGTCGCTGCTAAAAAGAGAACAAAGTCGAATGGTTGTAGATTGAGATGGGGAGTTGGTGACAAAGAGATCGAAGTCAATATCTTAAGTGGTTAGAGGAGCGACATTGATAGCTGGAGGCCGTGGGTTCGAATCCTACTCGTGACATTTATTTTTCATCTCAGCAAAAAATCTTAGATATTTTATATTTTCGAATATTTTTTACATAAGTACATTAAGAAAGACATTATGAAAAAACATATTTTTCGCTACACCATTCTAGTAATTATTATACAAGGACCAAGAAGGCGTGGAGTAATGAGTTCAGTTTATTTGATAATTAATGTTGCATAAGATAATCTCTGATAATTCAGACTTTAAGGAGCTTTTGTTTGCTTAATTCGTACACAGATTCTTAGATTGTTTTTATATTTTAATTGTTGAATCATACTTTATTTGTTCTGTAGATTTAATTTCAGTAATACTAAACTTTCAAGGCTGGGAAACCTTCGACATTTGAAAAAGTTCGGACGCATTTTGTAGTATTTTCACCAATATAAAATGAGTGATAATTGTTGTTTGTTATGATGTTTCCGTGAAGCGATTTTGACGTACGGATTCTGGGAGGAAAGGAAGCCGTCTCACGCGATAAAAGGATCCAGTACTTTCCCTAATTGGTCCTGCAAATTATAACGAGCCCAAACGCGTCTGGCCCCTTTTTTAAAAGCACTTCCGAATCCATTTTGCTTTCACTCCGCGCGTCAACCGTACTGGGTTGCGTCATTTCAAAACTATTGAATATGTATCGGGTGCATTCTTTCATAGCGGAACATCAAAAAATAACGCCCCGTTGTGATAGAAAATTTCTTTTCCTGAAAAATCGAAACTCATGCAACCGAACAAATAGTCGAAATCCTTGAAGCGCCAATGTTCGGTTCTTGACATTTCGATTTAAAACGATATAGTCGGGCAATCGTTTTAATATGTCCCTCTGAGTCCCTTTTCTTGTTAAACAAGTATAAAAACACAAACTGTTTATTTAATCAGTGCCCTTGGACTTGGCCGGTGTGTAAAGGGCGGTTAATGGCACTGTTGACATTTTATCCTAACTGAGCACCGAGGCGTGCTTTTTCACACTTACACCAAATTTGGTCGTTGTAGTCATTGCTGCCACGCTTGTTATGGAAGGTTCGAATGAAGCATAAAGTGCTGGAACAAATCTTGTGGTTTGTTGCCTAACAAGCTTTTAAAGTTTAAGGTGAACATTACCGATCAAAACTTTAATTTGTCCTATCCATTAATATTATTAACACATATGGTTTAATTGTACGTAAGTTTGCAACACTTCACAATATTTGAAAATCAATCTCAACAAAATCTTGTTTTTATGAAAACAAAAATTAAACGGGTTAATGTGCGCTAATATAACAATGTGCTTAAACCGTGGATCATTAAGGGTATTTTAATATCGATTAAAACAAGAGATAAGATGCTTATAAACGATATTAAAGTATAAAAATAATTTATGGCTAAATATAAAAATTGTCGCAATATTTTAAATTTAATTAAATATATCAAAATACCTCACTTTAAAAATGGCACATAATTCGAGTTTTGAAAAGAAAGGAAGATTTGGTCTGTTATTTAAAGTGCTACTAATGACAAATCGTTTTTTTCTGCTGTTGACCCCTGTAGTGGCAATTTAATTACTGACAACATAGAGGTTTAGAATGCTTTTAATAATTATTTCGCTTTAATTGAAAGTCATATCAAGGGAAAAATTATAACAGCTCAAAACCAATTTAATAAAGAACCAAAGTTAGCTGACTGTGACCTACCAATGAACCACTGCACCTTTTAAGATTCTACACCTGTTTCGTCCGAAGAATTAAAATCTTTTTTAATCATTGTAAAAACTAATAACTCATTTTTTGATAAATATCTCTGAAACTCACTTAAAAGATTTCTAATTTTATATTAACACGTTTAGTACATATTAACCTTCCTTTATCATTAGGTCAATGCCAATACTTAATAACCTTTAAAGTTAAGTTATCAGAAATAAGAAATTACCGTCCAATAGATTTAACGTTATCGCTTTCAAAAATCACGGAGAAAAGTATCAAGACTAAACTACTGTGGAATTTATTCGAGAAGAACTACATTTCAAAAAATCAGTTCTCTCTCTCTCTTTTTCTATTTATATATATATTTAGTGAGGACAATGATTGTGTAAATTATTTTATGGGTTTTTCTGAACATTAATAAAGCATTCGAGCCTTTGGATCACATAACATTAATTAAAAATTAATTACGGGCTTTAGTTGAGATGAAAAAAATTTAATGGCACGAGAGGGATTCGAAACCTACGACCTCCGGCTAGATACGCCGCTGCTCTACCGAAAGTCGTGGGTTCGAATCCCTCTCGTGCCATTAAATTTTTTTCATCTCAACTAAAGCCCGTAACTAATGGTCATATATTAATTGGTCGAACGGATCACGAAAACAGTGAATAATTAATTAAAAAGCTCAAAATTTTGGCATTTTGGGATCAGTGCGTGCTCGCTTTACACCAAAACTTACTGGTAGAACGAAGGTTACTAGGCGAAGTCACATAGCTTCTATTCTAATTAAATCTGCTGTGCCTCAAGGTACAGATCTTAGTCCAATTTTATTTATAGTTTGTATTAATGAAATGCTTAACCTTCAACTAACTGCAAAGATTATTAGTTATGCGGATGATGCCTGTCTTATTTTTTCATGCACTAATTTAAAAACCTTATGTACGGAAATTAATTATGACATAAATATTGTTAGACTCTGGTCGCATAGAAACATTTTATTATTGAACACTGAGAAAACCAGTTAAATTATTTTTTCTTTGAAGAACAATGTAAATTTAAAGTCTTTGAAAATTTGCTAATTGCGGTAATGCAGGTTTTGTAATTGTCATCCTCATTCCTTCTCTAATAGCATTCAATATCTTGGAATCATTTTTGACTAGGGTTTGTCATTTCTATATCATATTGAAGCCTCAGTAAAAAGTATCCATAACTAATTCTTAAATTTAGATAACTTAGAATGTTATTAGACTTTGAATGTTTAAACTAAGTTTTTTTTTTTCGCTCGCCCAGTTTATATTTTCAACTGGAATCATTGATTGTGCTGTAGCAAGAAATTGGAAATCATTAAATATTGCTAATAATACTTTATTCGAAATTATTTTTAAAAAACCTCTAAGATATACAATGCAGCTCTATGTTGAGGTGAAGCTTCATTTAAAACAATAATAAAAAAATCTTGTATTTACTTCTTTAAATATATCAAAATCCCTCCCTCCCGTAATAATTTATTAACCACCAGAAATTTGCATACATGTCGGATGCCTAAAGGTAAAATTGCCTCATTTTATATTTTTTAAATTTAATTTTGCATTGAGATTTATATACAAATAAAATTAATTACAACAGATATAATAACTAATCTTGTTATATAAGGTTTTGGTTGAAATGAAATAGTGTCACGAGCGGGATTCGAACCTAAGACCTTGTGGGTTCAAATCTGGTTTGTGACACTAACTTTTTCATTTCAACCAAAATCTGATATAGAAAGATTAAATAATTGAAAGAAGTAATTTGGCCAATCAGACCACCATATATCATGGAATTATAATAACTTTACATGCTTTATAATTTATATTATTATATATCACAGTATAATTTTAATTAAACGCTTTTTTTGTTTATATACAAGAGTATTTTTTTCTTTTTATAATTTATAATGATCTGAACCAGGCGCATAGCTAATAAATACAAATTCTTAATTACTGACAGCATGCGGCTCCGTGCAGATTTTTAATTTTTATTTCAATTAATTGTTTAATATTTCTGGAACGCAAATACACAATTTCTATTACGTTCTGATTGTATTTATGTACTAATGTGAAGCTACGCTAGCTACTACGATTTAACTAATGTACAACTTTTATCAATTTTCAATGTTTGTCTAAAAAAATTTAGAAATCCATCAAATAAATTATTTATCTAGTGTTATTTAACAAAGGTAATTTATTTTTTCCAGAACTGATATATCAAATGTACCAGGCTAAACAAACTATTTTATTAACAAATGAATTTCTTTAAAACCAACCCAGTTATAAAAATGAGAATGTGATAAGTTAGATAATTAGCCAGAGTTATTTCTTGATTTTTTAAGGTATTGCAACGACGCAACAACTTTAACGAAACAATTAAAAGAGTTTACAATTGTCATTATAACCCGAAAAGGTTCTCAAGACGGCTGAAGATCTAGAAAATAGAATGGCTGCTAAACTTTCAATAGTGGCGCGTCTTCCCGCAGTTCCAGCCAAGGATGCTCTCATCAAGTTGTCCTGTCTGTAAAAAACAGCTTTTGGATTTATTGCAAATAAAAATATTTGTCACGTTAAGAGACCGGTTTAGATAAAAATGGGAAGTAACAAATGTGACCATGGTGTGCTTGGAGGTGTATGAGCCTTGTCCAGGTGTTGAATAAAAAATGGAGTTTCCATAAGCGATACGTCCAGGAGTTCAGAAGAAGACGTCCAGTAGTGCACTACGACATTCCAGGAATATAAATCTGTGCGGAAGTAAACTAACCTTAGACAGTTTTCAAAAATTAGTGAGTTTGGAGTGATCTTTTGGTAAATGCTAGCAAGATAAAATTAAAATTAGTGTCAAGCAACAGGGAGGACGATTTGAAACAGAAAGGGTTAAATTTTTTTAATTAAAATCCTTTTGCAGAGATGAGATTTTAATTAAAGAGAGTTTTGTTTTTAGAATGCATTTTTCGTCTATATACACCGCTGCTTTACAACTCGAGCTATCGTGACCTTGATCTACTCGAAAAATTTGAATTTCAAAAATGGCAGAAAGGAGGGAAAACTAAAAAGGAGTTGAGAGGAAGT
The DNA here is from genome assembly GCA_039619505.1 of Cimex hemipterus. Classification (NCBI taxonomy): domain Eukaryota; kingdom Metazoa; phylum Arthropoda; class Insecta; order Hemiptera; family Cimicidae; genus Cimex; species Cimex hemipterus. The sequence continues at coordinate 32,665,651 of CM077103.1, read as the reverse complement.
TGGTGTCCGAGTGGATCGAGGTCACGACAGCTCAAGTGGTAGAGCAGCGGTATATCTAGCCGAAGATCGTGTGTTCGAATCCCGTTCGTGCCATTGAACTTTTGTATTTCAACTTAAAAATAATGTAATAATAACTGATACCGTCACAAAAATAGATTATTTAGTATTTAGAAGCGAGTGGGAAGAAATTTGTTCTTATCGAAACAATTATACTTTAAAATTATTCTTTACAAAAGGAACCGCAGGAGTAGGATGTAGCTTGCAGTAGGAAGGTCCTTGACGTGTAGCGTGGGTGAATGAGCAATAAGTTCAAAACCCTCATCGTATTTTTTTCTTTTAACTTTTGTTTTTTTAATTGGCTTATCTTTTTGAATGAAAATCAATATATCGGATTCGGTAAAAAACCGTTCAAATTTTTACGGAACCAGGATTGGAAGGACTAAAGATAATTCAGTGAATTCAATATAACTAAATATTTCTAAATAATTTTTTCATTTTGTGTGTCGCAGTTTACAGGAAAATGTAATTAATAATTTTGGTATTTTTTTAATAAAAAACTAATTTGAGAATTTTTATTTAACAGGGAAATAAGAAATAGTCGTTGGAAGATGCAATCTGCTGGAACAGTCACATAACCGTTGCAGTAACAGTAAATGAAATGCATATCAGCAAGATGTGCATTAGGAAACAAAGACCTTATTTAAATCACCACCCTGAGGCCGTTGTCAGCTTATAACATAAAGCAAAATGGATAACAATAAAGTACTTACACGAAACTCATGAGCCAGGTGGATTCTCTGGAAAAATTGAGCGTATCTCCCTTCATCGTCACCATTTTCTTTCTACTTAAGCTACAAGTAATACAATCCAAAAAGGTGGGTATGTCGCTGAGAGCAAATTGAATGGAGAACTTTTGAGTGAATTTGCAACGAGTTTGTAGGTATCAACAGTTACCAATCCAACATTCTCAAAAAATTCCAAATTCCAACATTTTTGTGGTTCCTGAATTTTTCGTGCAGATTTTTTCATCGATTCTACAATGTAAATAGGTTTTCTTACAGCACATTTATGTTTGAGGTGTTTTACAGTCAGGAAATCTTAAGTTTATAAGCAATTTAGAGGACCTAAGTCGAAAAAATTAAAAAAACAACTTAAGCTTGAAATTGGACATTGAAAGGAAGATTGGGGATAGGTTCTCTTTACAGATAATGTGAGAGTTCGTCTCAAATCTTTAAATCCGCGGAATTTCATATTGAGATGTTCAGGAGAAAAGTATGCCCTATGCTAAATGGCTCCTCAGATGACATTCCACTGTAAGTAATAGATGTTCAGTCATGGATGGCATTTCCTTACACGCCCGCGCCGAATTGGTTGTTGTGCTTCACGCAGGACATAATTGAAAATCAAGTAGCGCCATTTCCCGTACACATCGATGAGAGATTCTGCTAATGCCAGGCCCAATAGGGCATTGGGATGACACCTGAACGAGATCTCTTGGTGTGGCCAGATTTAAACTCAGTCTAACACATTTGGGACCGACTTAAACGAGTACGACCACGAAACCCAGTTACCAACCCCTTGAAAAGTGGGAAACGACTGTCTCGATTGATCGTAAAGAATTCCTAAGCATTTTACCAGAAATCATTGCCATGGGATGCAAAGGTGTTTAACGGACGTAATTCATGCCAAAGATGGAAGTACTAGTAGTATTAAAGAGAACATTAAAAGAGAAACATATTAATTTTATATTATTTTTACAGCCAAACCTATTTTTCATATGCAAAATATGACTAAACCAAAATACATTATAATTTGAGGGTGTCCGTTGATTTGATCGTCAGTCTACTAAGGATTTGTTTGCAGCATTAATTATGAAAAAGGTGTTTCGGTTCTCATGTATAATTTAGCCGATGAATTTAAATTTTGTAGGTATGAATCAACTCATTTCAAGAAGACGAGAAGGTTGCCCGGTTTTAAGCTCGTGCGGAACTTTTCCACAGGCCCCTTTCACTTTTACTAGACGGCGATTCCACATGCGATTGAGACAGCCTAGTTCGACGGCCTAGAGTCTGCCTTTTTTTTCTAAAATAAGATTAAAAGGAATTTCATAGGTATTTCTAACCAATACGCTTGTACAGTGATTTGCCATTTGTCATTTGCCACGGGAACTTACACTTTCGATCTCAAAATTTCTTCAGATTTCATCCGATTCTTTATAGTTCGAAGCAAATAATAATATAATGTACATTTCAGTACTTAGAAAGCAGAAATAAAATATCTACAAAAAAGCCACATTTTTTAAGGAAAATGATCATTATTTGCCAGCAGACTGATTGTTCTAGTTCCTCCTTCAATTTAGTAATTAAATTATTTATTCCCTAGTTAATCGAGTAATCTGCTCTATATTGTACATTATGTTAAGCAAATATTTTCAACCGTGATCGTTCATGGCACAATGCATTTTACAAACCAAAGTATATACAAATTAATAATTCAAAAGCTCATTTAAATTACAAGAAGGATTGCGGAGTTGTTTTTGGTGACACTCAGTAGAAATACTTGTTGTAATAGTTAATTTAATCATTATCTGACACACGTCCAAGTGTGTTGTCAATGGACTCGTAGAAACATAGTAATATAATTAGCCAAATTAAATAATTAGTATACATATCACATCTCCACAAGAAAGCTGACAAACAACAGAAGAAAATTTTATAGGAGAGACAAATATTTTCGTACTATCACAAAAAAAGTTTCATTGTAATCGGTGATCCTACATCCTCATATTACATGATAAATCGCCAAGTGTACATTACACGTATCACATCCCGGAGATAATCCGAATCCTTGTGAGAAACGAGTGTGGCCTATTCTCAATTGTGTTGGTACCCATTGCTCACTCCACTGAACCAAATTCGCACCACGTTCTTTCTATTGTGTATGCATTAAATCTTCTATCATATCCCTAATTTTAGTCACATCCATATTTTCCGATTTCTTGCCATCCAAAGTTTATAAAAGGGAAGTATCATCCCAATCCAAATCAAAACCTTCGTCGGTCGGTCGTATGACTGCCATACTGCCTTTCTAGCAGCGTATTCTTCATTGTTCTGTAGTGTTTGAATGCTCACTTTGTAGTAAATCACGAATTTCAGAAATTCTACACAAAGGTATTGCATAAGCGGATCTCAGATTTAATTATTAACTTTATTGGTTTAACCTCTTTTATATGCAGATTCTCTATAGCTATACGTTTGAAATGACATAAAATTAGCACAATGATTTTAATGTGTAAATTTATTAGAATTTACAGTATCAAACATACCTTTTATTTGCGTCAATTTTAACTACAAAGAGTTCTTTTAAACACTAAAATCCGAGGTCTACCGATAAAATGCGCTATAATTAATTAAGGTAACAATTATTTTTGACAATAGCAGCGTTAAGAAACTTTATGTAAACGAACAGGGCTACACAATCTTTAGTTTCTACCGGCTTCTCCGCAGTTTTTCACTTCAAGGGGAATAGAAAATGTTGATTAAGTAATAAAAATCGTTTTTTCTTTTATTACGTAACGTGAAAGGTGGATATGGATACTACCGATCGGAACTAATTTACATGTTATGTACGAAAGAAAATACTAATTCAATAATTAACAGGCCTACATAACTATCGTTATGGTTTTTTAATATTTGCATTTTTTATTATTCCGGTTACCCCAACCCAACCAATAATGATTATAAAAGGAAAGTAAAGTCTTTTAGTAAGTAACTTGTCTACTTGACTTTGAAAAATATTACAATTATTATTTATTGTATATATTAAGGGGGTTCGCGGAGATTATATAAACCGTCGGCGAGCCGGTGTTTTTTTTTTTTTTTTTTAAAGCCCATTTTTAAGTATGTTGGATTCCAATGCTGGATTAGAACCCGGGACCTATCCAGGATGAAATAAGAATTATTTATGTTAGTTTCACTAATTTCGTGGTCCGCTGACCAATTAATGTATTGCAATTAATTAAAGTTTTTAGTTGAGATAAAAAAAGTTGATGGCACCACCAGGATTCGAACCCACGAACTTCGGCTAGATACGCAGCTGTTCTACCACTTGAGCTGTCGTGACTTCGATCCACTCGGTCTAATTTCCCATCTCACTGAACTTGAATTTTCCCTCCTTTTTGCCACTTTTCAAATGTCATGTAATCGGATTGGATTCTAGGCGACAAATGAAATGGCCACGGAGAGCTATAGTGAAGTGTACTTCGTTTTAAATCATCCATCACGAATTTTATTTATTTTTTATGTTAGGTGGTATACATAAACATTTGAAATTATTCAATCCAGACCTGTATTAACTTTTAATTTCTTACATTTCAATTTTATGTTGAATTGAATTTGAGCTTTTAATATTGACGTTCACGTGGGGAGATCTTATATTATATTGCAACTCAAAAGCGCACATGGACTGGATAGGAGTACAGACAGAAGCGGAGGACATCGCATATTATTTTTTCATAGACCTGTGACGATCCATGTAAGTTCAGGTTCTTGCAACCAGGATAAGAAAAACCGCAGCAAGATCCTACACTAAGGAGCAGCCGGTAAAGTTATGAAGTACCTGTTAGTAAGTTATAAAAAACCGGGCAGCACAATAGATCTATTCCGGTCGTGGTTCATACGGCCTTGTGGCCGCCTCTTTCATCCCTAGCCCTATCCCTAGGGATATCTGATTTTTTTGAGAAAGACCTGGAGATAAGCACTCGCCTAGGATGATTGCACTTGATCGGGCACCTTTCCCTCAACCACTGGTGACCTTGAGTGAAAGGCACCTACGTCTTGCTCAACTGTTTACTTTCGAAATGGTACAAATCGTATGACAACGTGAACTGAATAAACGAAGTGGCGAAGTTGGAAAAAGGAAATCAAGCTGCCAATGCTTAGACAATTCAGCTATTTCACAACAAGACATACTACAGTCATATTGAATTTATTGGCTGTGACATACTATCAATATACTACTTTTTCATACGATAATTTTTACTGTCACTATAATGTTATCTGATTATTCTGAACATGTATTCAAATGAAATGCAGTTTTACGTGTTGAAATAAATAATCTTTTCGGTAAAATATTCCTATGATTATTGAAACTATAAGATTATTTTTTAATAATGTCTTTATGCTTTACAAAAAAATGTTGTAAAAATATTTTAACACAAAGTTTAATAATTATATAACTAATATATAACTAATATGATATTTCTTTATTGTAATTATACTTTATTATTAATTATTTATTACTTTATTGAAACTGGCGTTGGCCACATTTCTTCTGTATGTGTAGTATATCCTGAGACGGTTGTGTAAATAGTGTGAAAGGAGAATTCTCTCTAATTTGTTTCCATGATCTCTTGGCCCTTGCCCCTCTTCACCATGATACAAACTGCAGTACAAATAGATGTTCCAGGAAAAAAAATTGTTTGCACAAATCGGATTTCTTGATGGATTTCTATGATATTGGCTGGATGCAAACACAACTTGTCTCATCTCAAAGATTTGTTAAAAGAAAACCGGTTCGAATCAAGAGATTGTAATTATAGCATTTATTTCTCTCGGCTGATTGTTGGGATCCGCTTTGTTCATGCCCCTCCGTTTTAAGTTAAGTATAACATTTGTCATTTATATGTATACCGAAATATCTGATCGATCCTGAGTTCTCCTCTCTCTCTCTCTCTCTCTCTCTCTCTCTCTCTCTCTCTCTCTC
>CM077103.1:32647960-32659488 GCA_039619505.1 Cimex hemipterus | reverse complement strand
CTCTCTCTCTCTCTCTCTCTCTCTCTCTCTCTCTCTCTCTCTCTCTCCTCCCCCCCCTCCTCCTCCTCTTCCTCTATCTACTTATCTATCTCTATCTCTCTTGCTTTCATTCATTCCGTCTCTCTCATCTATTTACCTTTCTTTCTTTACCTCTCTCATTCTTTCTCTCTCTTTTTATCTATTTATTTATTTTAAGAAATAAAAAGCGAGAGATAAGAAATAGTTTGTTTTAAGTATAAGAATCTCATGTATGTTTTGCTATTTCAAAAACAAAATCCCCTATCTACTAATACTTATTTGAATGGCAATCAAAACCATAAAAATTTAATTTATGATGCCTATGGATTTTAATTCCGACTAAAGTGTATGATTTTTATACGTAATTTGATGCTATCTAGATAAATAATAAACGACTCATAGAATTAATGCTTAGAGTTTCGATATTTTTCAAAGCCAGTAAAACACAAACATTTCACTATATTGCTATAAAGTCACTGGTGCTTTGGGTTTGATCTGAACTGCCCTTTAGGGTTCGCTTATGCTCACTTTTCTTCTTGACCAAGTTCTAAAGGCAAATTATAATTTAAAATGTTTTTAAAGCATCAAGGAATAATGTGCTATTTGAGAATTTTATAATATAATAATGTGTTACAGCCATGTAATTATTATTAGTTTTTTAATTTTTATTATATATAAAGAAATTTATGCATACTGAGAATCAAATGACAAATTATTATAAACTGATGTAGAAAGTTACTTACATTGTATGTTAATTTATTTCAATTGTTTCACTTAAGTATTTCACTGAATACTTTCATATATGTATTTGTGTACATGCATTATTAATGTTAAATTAGTTTTGTAAGGAAACATTTTATTAATTTATGTGTATCCTGTATGGTTAGTAACGTATTAATTATATTCCAATAAACGTGGACCGCATGGTTCGAATCCCATCATTCCTTTGGCTTTTAATTGAGGATAAGATTAATCAAAAATGTATGTATTTTAAAGTGATTTGACTCTGTCCGCAACACCTACAGAACAGTTGGACTTTAAGCCCTCCTATACGAGGCTTACTTTGTACTTTTACTTTTTTTACGTATATGATGTATTTATTATATTCATGTACCATTTAAGAGAGTTAATTCTCAGGAAAAATACGGTTTGGTAATTATTGTATGAACGACCTGTCGATATTATTTTTAATACTTAATATCGCCACCATTTATACCTACCAAAATTGCAAGTATGCCTTGTACATATTGACGAGCACTGGGATTTCGAATGACACTCAATTCTGTTATGTAATATGTCAGACCGCACCTATGAAATCCACGTTCAAGAATGTAAACTTATAATTCTTATAATCTTATTTTAATTCATTGCCCATACAGACTCCGTAAAGAAATGGCTGATTTTAAAGATGTTATATAAATATTGCAATGAGTCGGAATTAGTCGATCTCTTTTCAGACCTTTTCGAAAAAAAATCGAGGGATATTTTTAAACCTTTTGTCTCGCATCTTTCCCACAGGATATCTTGATACATTTTGACGGAGACGGGAATGAAAAGAGTCTGTGTCGAAACGCGGTACGCCAGGGCTAAAAGGCTGCCGCAATTCCTATTCTCACACGTAAACACTTCGCAGGACATTCATACTTTTTACGCAACCCGGCTCGAGCCCCGGTTTAAACGTCGTTCCCCCGGTGGATGAGGGCCACTTTAAAAGTTGATTCCGTGACGAAAGGAAACCAGATTATATTACGGTCAACTAGCCGTGAAAATCCCTTACATGCGATCTCCACAATGATAAAAACCTTTCTTACAAGGTGAATAGTGCACTATATTAAATTAACTATTCCATAACAGCATGACGGGGTAAGCAAGAGTGGTTTTTTACAATGTCTCTATTCTTAGAGATTTTCTATTATGTGTAATGTCTAGGAAGTTTTTACTGAAAGTATGTGATACTTTGATTCGGGTATCACAAACATTAACAACCAACATTTTTTTCCCCCAAAAGTGTTTTTATCATTGATTCTTTCATATATACACAATAAAAACGGGATCACATTTGCTATTTTTTTTAAACTAAGCAAATAGAGATAGATTAAACTAATTGCAAAACGGCAAGGTTCATCAGTTATATGAAAACATCACAACAAACTTGTTATACATATAAATTTAAGTAATATAATTTTGCGGTTTCACCCACTTAAAAGAATTCCATTCGCAAAATAAGGATTGTGAGATTTCTTCAGGATAATGAACCTAAACGATAGGAAACCTGGTAGCTTCATTTGCTAAAACAACGAAAATAAACAAATCGAAATGATCTAGTACGGCATAATTAATATTGTCAAGAATTGAAAGATTAGGTGAAAAACATAAAAAAATTTTAGATGAGGAATATGAAGAGTTTAGGAGCTTTAAATTTAAAAATGTGCGGTGTTTAGTGACCGTTAGTCGATAATTATATAGAAATCGTGAGATGCGATCTGGTGTAATGTAGGTTTCAGAAAAACATTTTCTTTATCGTGCCATCCATACGCACTCTCAACATATGTTAAAGAATGACATCTGCACGGAAAACAAACACTTTGAGCTCTGAAGATCTCAATAAAGACGGAAACATTGGGATGAAAAAGAAAATGTTTTTCTAAAACCTAAGTTACACCAGACCGCATCTCATTATGTTTTAATTTGCATTGAATTACATATCGTGGATAAAAATGTATTTTGTATGTAATTCTCAGCAAAACAAAATCATAGATAAATGTATCAAAGTTCGTTTATTATCTTTTTAGAAAAACACAAAATATTGTCACATAGACAGTATCGTTTCTAGCATGCATTATCCACTTCGCATGCGCTCATTGATCTCTCAAAACATATCTGTGACGCTAGGAAATTATGTTACTGGCCTGTTCTTGAACATACAAAAGGCTTTTGACTATAAGTCATGAACTACTATTGAAGAATATCGAAAATTATGGAATTAGGATCACTCCACGCAATTTGATTTCTTCTAACATTGTTGATCGGTAGAATACAGTACTATGTATTAAGTAAATCTACAAACATTAATTGTGGTCTCCCTCAGGGTATGGTGTTAGGCCCATTACTTTTTATACTGTATATATAAAATATTTTCTATAAAGTCCGATGGAACCCCTTACTATTTTTCTGACGGTACGGTATTACTTTTTCAATCTGAGCGTTTTGACAATCTTATGTATACTAAATTCACTAGTTTTCGTGGTCCGTTTGACTAATTAATATATTTCAATTATTTCATTCGAAAGGAAGTTAATGACGTAGCTTTGACGGACTTTGAAGGATTGGATGCACGTGACGTTGGATGGGTTAGCGGAACTCCAACGGTCCGTATACCAAAAGCGAAAGTAGTCTTGTGTTAATGTTAGTTTAGTTTTGACGGTCAATTCAGATTTCGGTCTTAGAAGTCTTCGCGGTTGTCGCTAAGTCTTGTGTGTGGATTCAATTTCGTTCTGTTCTCTAGATATAGTAGTCCTAAGTATTTAATGACTGGAAATAGGTATCTCTTTGTTGTCGATCTACACTGGAGGGCGAGGATGTTTTTCCAGACACTGAGTACATTTTTCCTCAATCAGTCTTATACTCTTCGCTAAGTAAGTGGATGTTGGAAGTAGCTTAGATAGTATGTTAGAGGACAAAAATGCCGCATTGTCTGCTTATGTTGTAATTATAGTATTGGAGTGCATAGGTAGGTCAGCAGTATAAATGATGGAACAAGAATGCTCCCTTGCGGGACACTGGTTTGTATCTGGCTTCAGAGAACTCGTTGCCTTCAGCTTTAAAACATTTAAAAACAATTTAAAAGAGTGGAAGAAAGTGTTTCATTTTTTCACTATTTTTTATTCATATTTGTTTTTTAGCTATAGTTTATAATAATTTTTTAAATCAATATTCTACTGTATGTACACATATTAATTAAAAATATTGATATTACGTATTTTAAAAGAAGAGACAGTTTTTATTTTTTTAATTAGACATAGTGTTTTAGTTGATTAAGACATGAGTTGTAAGACAAGCAGCAAAATATATACACAGAACAATAAGATATGAAAAAATATAGAAAAGACAATAACACTCCGAACGACTATAATTAAGCTTGAAATGTTGAGGATCATTTGGAACATTTCAACATATAAACTTATCATATAAAAATATCTTGTAGTTAATTAATAAGTTTGTTAAAATTGATTTTCGGCTAAATAGAAATTGAACTCTGGTTTGCAGAGGGTATCGCGGATTGCGTCAAGGACCAAGAGGGCGAGGCACATCCGATGTTGAGAAATATGGAGCTCAAGACCATGCCTCGATCTATTGATTTAATATCATTAATCTTGTCCAATTGCGAATTTCCCCACCGTAACACGGCCTTGCACTTTACAAGTTGTTCTGGTGCAGATAGGGCGGCCTCTCTTTCATAGCTTCGTATCAAACGCTCCGTTAGCGAACAATGGATACAAGAGAGCAATTCATCCACTTTTCGTTACGCTTATTTTGTAATGAAAAACAGATGGGTGACCTTTCTCACAAAGCGGTCACAATCCAACTGATTCGTAATAAGATTTATCTAGAATAAAGGATCCCCTCGATTATGACAAAACATGTGTATCTTAATTGTGAATGGATACAAACTTTTTTACGGCTGTTTATCTTCTTGGTTGAGTGGATGTGAACTTGTTATTACAATCAGGTTTTGTAAAATGTACTGTTCTTACTATTTGTAAAGAATTAGTAACCGCCAAGTTCACAGAAATTCACTGTAAAACACAAAATATTTGAAACCACTAATTTAAATTAATCTGAATTAAAAGTCTTTTGTTACTAGATACGCAATACGGAAAATTAAAAAATAAAAAGTACAGGGTGTTCGGCTGCTCTTGTTACAAACTTTGGCATTAGATTGTTTAAATTTTACAAATATATGAAGGAAAAAATGAATTTAGCAATTTTTAAATTCAACGTATTTGTACTCACTCACAGTATTTTTTCTGTCTAGATGTGTCATTCTTGTGTGTCAAACACTTTGAGTGAGTACAGATACGTTGATTGAATTTAAAAATGCCACATCCTACATGTATTTGTAAAATGTAAACAATGTTTATAAATCCCAGGCCCTGAAGATGATCTCAATAAAGACCGAAACGTTGGGACGATAATGAAAATGACTTTCTAAAGCCTACTTCACACCAGAATGCATCCCACTATCTCCAAATAATCATTTTAGTATGGTTCATCGGTTTGTATGATGGATTGGATGGGTTCATTTGATGATTCTCGTCGGTCTTTCTGATCTTCGGTCCTTTTCTTTTTAACTCGTATAATGTTTTCAATGGTGTAATGATGTTTGAGAGTTGTTAATTTGTGTATTTATGATTTTTTTTTTAGTTCAACGTGTTTTGTCCATGTATTTCTAAACTTGAGGGTTTGCTTATTTTCAGACATTTTTTATGTTCTGTAGTACTTTTACACTTGTCTGCATTGTCGATGTTTTTTATTGGATGTGTCCCGTAATGAGATTTTCCATCGTTTTCCCTAATGATTTGGAATGTTTAAGTATGTCTTTTATTTGTGTCTCGTCGGTCTGATGTATTGTCCCCAAATTTCTCAGTAGTGCGATTACTCTGTTTTTTCCTTCTTGGTCCGCCTTGTCGATGTTTTGTCGTTGTAATTTTGCTATTTCTTTGGAGGTTTTCAGTGCAGTTGTATGACTAATTTTTTTAATGAGTTAGTTCGTTTGGGCATTACTTTTCCAATTACGTGATAGTGATCTATTTTTGTAGTGTTGTTATAGCCGTTTTTCTGTGCTATGGTTTCTATTCGTGTTTAAGATGATTTAGTCTTTCTGTTATTTTGTGTCTAATTGGGTTATATGTCTAGTTTAGTCTAGTTTATCTTCTGTTTTGTGATTGTTAAGTCTAGGATAGTCATATTTCTGTGGCAAATTTTATGTTTTTGTGTAGTGAGTTCAGGTCAGTATTTTTGCTGATATTGTTAATGATTTACGTATCCGTAAATAAGCATGATATAATTTTGGTGAATATTGTAAAAATGCTTCTACGAGTATGGTTGAATTTGGATTATTTATTCCTAGTCCGTCTTTTAGTGCGTATTTCCCTGAGAACGATGATAATGTTAAATATGCTCACAACTTGGTAGCTTCAGATATTCAAATTCCAGTTAAAAGAATTTCGTCATCACGACAAATTTCATTGGTGACGTGCAAAAAATTGTGGCTTTGTCGTGTACGTCACTTACTACTATACAGGGTGTCCTTTTCTGATGGCTCGGCTGAATTTCTCTTGAACCAATGACGTTATCAACAAAAAAATGTTAATATTTGTTAGTCTAGTTTCAAATTTTTACCTTTTTTTTTGAGAAAAATTATACAGCAACCTCAGGCCTCCTTCAACTTGAAAATTTTAAATAAGATCCCCGATATCGTAACACATCATTTTAGAGGATTTTAGGAAGCTAAAAACTATGGTGCAATCGGTTTCAGAATTGATCAAAAAATGACAAAGTTATAGCAAAAAGTTTGAATAAACGCATTTCGTTTATTTTGTTGTCAATTCCAAAAATTTGCTTCTTCTCTAAAGTAAACATCAATTCTCTTTACTGTTTACATTCTGTCACTGTTTGTCAAACTGGCATTATAAGAGGAAATCTTAGTGCTTAAGTAATTCAACATTATGCTTTTTTGGCCAATGTAACAGGAAAGAACGGAAATAGCATGGATTTAACCGTATAAATTCAAACATTTTAGTACGCCAGCAATAAAACATCATTTATTATTTATAGACCATTGTATACGAATAAATTATCATGTAAACGGCATTGATTCCAGCCCGACAAAATCAACGAATATATTGTTAATAAAATAACTGGTCGAGTGAATAAATAAAAGTTTCATGAATCATTACTACTTTGTATTCTGTTGAGGAATCGGCTCGAAAATCTTACCTTTATTTTTTACAAAAGGCCAAGGACGGGGTGACGGAATGGATAGAAATCTGATTAAAATATATATAAAAAAATATTCGCTACGAGTTTTCCAGGGAAATAAAAATAAATCGATTTGGACTATTAAAAAGATGCGTGTCATTATTTTTGTCATTACTTTGCATTTTACTCACATCTTTCGCTTATTTTATTTTCTTTTTTAAATAAAACTAAATTCCATTTAGTTGCATTATTTCCATATGCATAATAAATAAATAGTTTCAAAGCAAGAAACTATTTACATACATTATGATTTATTAAAACTTTATTTTATTAAACAACTTTCATTTAACAAAAAAAATCTATTTGGATGTTAAAAACAAGTTCAGGGCAACGGGTGAAATATGCAATTTGCGATTGGAGCTCAAGGGTTTTTAAAAAATTGTTCTGGTCAGCACATGAAAACCGTTTGCGTTGTTTCCTTTTTATAAATTCAAGTTGGAATAATGACTGACAAGAAGGCATTTCTTCCCTTTAGCTAATTCTGATGAGAGTAACAGCGTCAAAAACATAATAAGTAAACCTTAAAGTGCACCACAGCCAAAAATAAATTTTGTGAACCGACTATAATTTAATATTGATTCCAGACATGGAGTTCTGGAGGGTAACGAAGTATCGAGGCCGTTGAGGTCCGAATGACCAACCTCTGGACAATTTTTTCTGGCGTTCCCCATGGGAGTAATCTTTCTCCTCTCTTTGGTAATATTTTAATATATGACCTTTCTTCTATTCTGAAATATTCAGCTCCTCTTCTCCCTGCTGATGACTTAAACTTTTTCCTGCCCATTACTAAAGAACATCTACAAAAATTGCTGTTTGTCGTGTTGAGTTTGGGACACACAAGAATGTCACATCTATACGGAAAACAAACACTTTGAGCCCTGAAGATGATCCCAATAAAGATCGAAACATTGGCATGAGAAAGAAAATGTTTTTCTAAAACCTACGTCACACCAGACCGCATCTCACGATCTCCAGATAATCATAGACTAATAGCCCGTAAACACCAAACATTTCTATTTACTATTCGTAAGTAAATCCGATTTTTAACATTTTATGTTCGTCAATATTAATATAAAAAAACTAATAACGAGACACTTCGGATAGGAGGTAAATTTTCACATACGGAGACAATTCTGCCACTTCTCTACTTTTTTATTTTTAATTTAAATTTAAATTATGTGAGGGTGGATCTTACACAATAAAAAAAACTAAATATAACATAAGTCAAAGAATATATTAACAAAAAAAAGGCCTCTTCTTGGCACGAAACAAACAAAATTTAATCAACGATGGAGAAATACTTTTCTTTACAAATCTTTCAACAGGCAATGTTCAGAGATAAAAAACTTTAAACAAATATGAAATTAACCGAAATGAATCGCAAAGATGTAATACCTTGAATCTTTTGGCACAAAACAGTAAAATGTAGACGTCTTTCTGCTAGCGCATTCCTTTTCGGATAGCCGCCTATCTCCTCCTCTTTTTCCGATGTGTTTGTGTTGATCGTCCCCTCTCTTCCACAGTGCAGATTCCTTTCATCCGAACGATCATCACAATTAAAAGTCTACTTTTACTTAGATAACAATTTATAATAAATAAATAAACAAACATTAATTCTAGTTGTCAAAGTTTATATTTTAGAAATTCACATTTAAGGAGTAAATAATAATAAAATAATATGTTAAAAAAGTTTACAAAACAAAACATACGCCTAAATATTAAATAACGACCTGGATAAAAACCGTCTGCCGTACATTTAAGGAAAAATGTACTGGTAGAAAAAATCGTAGGCAATAGGACAGTGAAAATAATATGAACGTGCGTGAGTGTGTCTGGGTGTTTGTGTGCAAATTAACAAGCTCCTTTGACGTCTATCTTAAAAATCATGTTATCTATTTCACCTACTGAATTTACATATAATACTTATTGTAACAATCCATTTTGCACTTCATTAATAAACGGATACCTCGGACATTCTTCGCCCAATTGAACGAAGCGTGACTAGTAAAAATACTTCTCACGCACTACAAGCTTGTTATCTCCGTGAACAATTGGATTCAGCAAAGTTTAGAACAAATGGCTTCTGGTTTTTAATTAAAATTGTGACTTGGCGTTTCATTCTGATTTGAATACACAATACAATGGCGAATAAAAGGAAATCCGGATCGTGTTGATTCAAAGGTAAGCCCTTGTTCCAAATAACTTTCTTTTTTGGAGACCTCGAACTCAGGCAAACATTTCTCAGAACCCGAAGTCGGGTTCGAATGCACGGCCGCTGGATTCGAACCCCGTACCTGTGCCTCGAGCGATGAGCACCGTGCATCGCCTAGACCGTTGCGGCCACATATATTCGTTATTCTGTATAATTGTCATATTTCATTTATAATAATAAAGTTTAAAAAGGAAAAAAAAGATAGAGCGCTAGAAAGAAAATGTTTGTTACTGAGATAAATTGAAAATTCCTACTTCTTAAACATCAAACGATATTATCTTGGCTAAAGAAGCTGGATAGAAAGATGTGGGAACTGGCAATTTGTAAAAGAAAGGACGATTGAGCAACGCACATTTGCACAAAAAAGGATGGAAATTTTACCAAAGAATTAATGGCTGGGCAATTTAGAAAGGAAAAAAGTGGAAGGCGTACAAACCTTCAATGAGACAAAGAAATTTAGAAACTAGGAGTGCATAAAGATGAAGTGGGAAAAATAAAAAAGAAAAACCTTCTATTTTGGGTTTAATTATTAAAACAACCTATTTCATAAAAATTAATACTTAAAATACTTAAATTGGTAAAAGGAATGATTGTTTTAAAGTAATTTAATATAGTTCATTTGAAGCTGTTTAGATACACGAGAGTGTTCAAAATTAATGTTTCAAAAAATATTTTCATAAAAGGCTGAATTGATTTAAAAAGCAGCATTTGTCTTTACAAACTACAGAAACTTATGTAACTGTAACTTTAATTATTCTGCGCTCTCACCCTATACATCTTCCTCTTGTATTGTGTGTATCTTGTTTTACTCGCCTTCTAACTATTTCATGTTTCTCGCTCTCTCCCATACATTTTTTCTCCCATTCTCTCCTTCTCTCTCTCTCTCTCTCTCTCTCTCTCTCTCTCTCTCTCTCTCTCTCTCTCCTCCATACGTCTTTTCGTTTGTAGATTTTTCCGTATAACTTCGTCGAATCTAATCGGCCACAAGACAATAACCTAGTATTGTAGAAGGTGTGGAAAGTTTATTAACCATGCTGTTCATATTTCTGCGTGTTAATTAACTGCGAAAGCAGTTATTAGTTCATATGAAATTAATTTGATTTGAAGATTATTCCGAGTCCCAAATTGATTGAGTAGCCTTTTTAATTAGCACATCTGTAACACCCTAAGGCGAATTTGTGTAATTGAGTGAAAAGAACTAATTTTCGAAAAATGATCGCTCTGCCCTTGTTGCGGTCTTGTGTTAGCTAACGCAGAGAAAATAAGGCCTAGATATTTTTCGACTTCCGAATTCCAACCTAGATCACTCATGATTACACAACTCGGCAAATGGATAACTCGGCCATCTCAGAGGCTCTCAGGCCATATGTCCACAAATTATTATTTAGAATTTTGATTGTCGAAATTTATGCTAGCATTTTTGAATAAAAAATCGAACATTGTTACGTGGCGGTTATGAAAAAAACAACATTAGCATAACATTTGATTAACGATGGTATCGTGATACAAATAACATTAACGTAGGACTACACTCTCTCCATTGTCTGTTGGGGACGAAATGCAAACAGAAATTGCGCATGGATCCGGGCATGGTGGGTGACAATCTCATTACGCAATGGAGTTTTGCATAAAATCTTTCCAAATGGTAATTTCGAAAAAATGAGGTATAAGAATTAAAATTGTAAACCTTGGTTGAATTGCATTCCAAATATTACAGAGATGAGGTGGGCAAGAAACGAGGGACACAATATAGAATGTGTTTTCTTTTAAATTTTCACATTCTTGTGTGCGTTGAACTTGACAATAGGAGACGACAAGGTCGCACGAGACATTATCGGAAATAGTTTCCGCGGAACATTAAATTCTTTTAAATGGAGTTCTTTTCCTTTCAACAAAGTTAAAAACGAGGCAAGACCATTTTATTGTCTTCCAAAATCGTCCTCTCCCGACAAATTTCAAACATTCCGAATTCCTTAGTAAACCAGAGTTCAAAGAACCGTTTATGTTTGTAAATTTAAAAAATAAGTTCCCAAGATTTATTCTATTATTTTTCATTAATATATAAATAAATGTGTGCTTAAACGTAAACAAATACATAAAATATCCTTCTTTCACACAAGGAAGTCTGAACCTTTCATATTACTCACTCTTTCCTTCCACTGTCTGTCTGTCTGTCCGTCTGTCTGTCTGTCTGTCTGTCTGTCTGTCTGTCTGTCTGTCTGTCTGTCTGTCTGTCTGTCTCTCTCTCTCTCTCTCT
>CM077103.1:32626001-32647560 GCA_039619505.1 Cimex hemipterus | reverse complement strand
CTCCCCTCTCTCTCCACCAGGTTTTGTAATATGCTTGTGTGCCAAGCTTTTGTTCGGTTAAAAGGGAAGTTAGCCTGTCAGGCAATGAAATAGCCCCAGACTTGCTTTTAGGAAAATGCAAGTATTCCAGAAACACATTGCAGTCTTATATTTCAGGGCAATGCTGGAGATTAAGAGTATTAAAAGTGGGAATCTAAGTTGGACGGTAACACGATATGTTCACACAAGCAGTACATCCGCAAAATTCCAATGCAATTTGGGCACAATCAATCCAATTGGGCATATTTGTCAGCGCTAATATTTCACCAGAATAAAGGCATTTCCAATTTTGTATTATTTACTTTCCCTAGCATTTTTATTTTATTTTTTTTACTATAAATTCTATTACAATTGATTAGAAATTATCATATTTTGTTAGTAAGATTTTTGTTAATTTCATATAGAATTTCCCTCCATTGATGTTGCAACGCTGCATTCAGTTTTTGTAGGTCAACTGGCTGCGGATGGTCATCGAAAAGCCTTTTCTACAACGAATCCCACATGTGCAGGCAATTACTTATGGGGCAGATGGGAAATTCCTATCATTTCTAACCATTGATGGACAACTATGCCATTTTCATCCAGAAATCAAAACTCTCTGTCGATGAGAGCCTGTTTTGAGGGGTGTATTCCTCGGTAATTTCTTGGACATAATGGACTGCTGTGATGTTTCCTTCAACAATATAGAGTTCAGTTCGTCCTCCAGTGTAAATCCGGCCCAGACTATTACACCGCCTACTCCAAATTGCACTGAAGGGAGCACGAACTGGGAAATTGTATGCACCCCGAGTTCTCCCAACACTATACATACAGAAACGCGACTTATCAGTAAAAATATGAGATTCCAATTGTGTTCTCTTCTAGGCACTCGCTGCACCATAGTCTTCTGAGTTACTGGTGGCAAGCTGTTGCGAATCTTTTGGGTTGATAAACGCCTTGCCAACACATCTTGTACTTCGTTTAGGATCTTGGGGCACTATTGAAAGTTGCAGCAGTGACAGTAGTTATGTCCTCCCTTTTGCATCGTAATGTCCTGAGGTCCACTGCCAGGCGTTCCAATCTTTCGGAATCGCAGAAACAAGTACGCCAACTGCCTCTGCAGTATACCCTTTCGGTGACCTCGATGACTCCATTCTGGCAATAATATTGCGAACTTCCAGAGCAAGATGGTGTCTTCCATGATTAATGAAAATGCGACTGGATTAAAATGGAGAAAATACTAGAAAAGGTGTTTTTGTTACAAACATGAATTCTACAGATGCATGAATTCCCAATAATACATGAAAGTCGATAGGATTACGTCAGGGAAAACACATACTTTGTTAGTAATAAGTAAATGATAAACATAATTACTAAAAGCGTAATTATTATACATAATACCTTATCTGAGAAATTTTAGAATTATTTTTTAGAAAAATTTTTTACAACATCTATTTTAAAAATTCCTGTAGAAAATTACTTTCAGTGTGTGTCGAAATTATACGTGATCTCTTTTCAATTGGTTGCTTTGCACTTTGGCGAATTTTCGATCTCGAGGTATCACATGGTGGTAATGGTTCGCGGTTTTGCAGTCTCGTAACTATTGCGTTTCAGGTGTGCATTCCGTACTGTACTACCGATTTTATTGCTGGTATGGACAGTTCATTAGTATAAAAAAACGCAATAACTGAACGAAAAAACACATTATACATCTGTTGAAAAAGATGGAAAAAAATATCGACCGTCCTTAGATTATCCAATTTTTCTCGGGAGGCGCAAATAGACATGGAAAATAACGTTAAGTGGATTTCGAAAGGATATGTAATATTCTCTGAGTAGGTTTCCATGCGCTTTCGCCAATTTTCCACTCCAATTTTTTTTAATGTGTTGAATACACTTTTTTTGTTCAAGCCATTGAAATGAAAAACAGGGCAAAATTATTTCAAAACAAGGTTGTCCTCTGTTGTCCTAGATTTTGTATACCATTGGTTACTCTTTCATAGAGTCTCGATAAATTATAAAATTTAACAAATTTTACTTGGCAGAAAAAGATATAAAGTACCTAGTTTTCATATCAACATGAATTTTGGGTTGCTTGAAGCACCACAAGCAGAACATTGAATTATTTTTATTTTTGACTTCCATCGTTTCTCGTTCGACCATATCGACCCTGGCCTTAGTAAGAAATTCCATACGCGTATCGTCTTTTCCACCTCGTCATTCGAGCTAAACGGGCTTTGATTACTAGCAGAAACAATTAATTTCGGGTGCGGCATTAAACAATTGACTCTCCTTGTAATCGTACGCTTTGCTAACAATGGAAGCGTGGGTTCTATTACTAATTTTTCCAGAGTAAAAATTTTCTTATTATCCTTGTTTACATGATTTTTCCCCATCAACACATTATCACATAGGTCTCCATTCCTGGTCAAATCTTTGCGTTCCTTAAACGCCTTCATTCAATATTAGAATCTATGTCTATGTTGGCGCCAGGCATCTCATTTCAGATATACTTTGTTTTGGATTATTGTAATCCCTAATCCTATTCCTACGCTCCTTACAAACTCAGTCCTGCTCTGCTCCTATGAATAGAAAGGTCCTCACGTTTCGCTCTTTTCTCATGGTTTTTTCTCCCGTTAATAAAAGTCTAATAACGCGACCACGAAAAACCCTCAGTCCTGCTGCATCGATCTCTTCCACCGGAATTCATCGGCTATTCTGCGGCGAAGCCAGGAGAATCGGGCCCGAACTCCCTTCGCTTCTTGCAACCGGCGTCTGAAGGAAGGTGGTAAGTCTCCTATGAATTTCTCCCTTCATTTATTTTAGTTCATAATTTTTTTTTGGTTTTAAGTTTATTTTTTAACTTTTCATTTTAATAATTATTATTTTTTTACACGGCATTGGCCGTAACAGTCTATAATATAAAATAACAGGCCGTTTGGTTTTGGTATTGGACAAGCCAAGTTGAAACAGTCAAAGGATTGTACTTTTCTAAGTACAGATTGCTGTGATAGTATATTTCCGGATTTAGAGATTTTAGGAAGTTTTGGCAATGTCCTATTAGGCACAAGAGGATCCACCTCTTTCTACCTAATGCTGCAAATCTACCCTTCCGACATTTTCATTCTTCTGACGGTCATATCCCATCTCCTAGTTTCTCCAACGATGCTGATATCTTCCTAGGGCGTATCCTAAGTCCTTTTCGTATAGTTCTCGTAAGAAGAAAATATATTTTAGATCGAGATGCAAGATGCACTGCGGACAATTGTTCTATTTTCTATAATTTCTACATAGATTTGTCTTCGCTGATGTTTTGTGACATCCATGTGTAGAGTCGACGTGATCAAACCTAAGATAGGAATTTGTTTTTAGGAATATAAAATTTACTGAACATATTATAAATTTAAAATTAATTCGAAGGAGCCCAAGACCTAAGCCGAAACTATTTTGTAATAAAAAACTACCTTCAAGTCTTCTACCTTTTTTTTACTTCATCCGTGGTCGTTAGGTGTTCATCGAGAAAGAAAATAAGGAAGAAAAAATCCATTACGCTTTAAGTATGGCTGGTTTGAACGCGGAGCCACTGCATTCGAACCCGGGTCCTCTACCTTACAATGATAAGCATCGTGTCAACGTCTTTATCGTCACGGCTACCGACGGCCCTAAAGAAATGATGAATCAATGAAGAAATTTTTCAAAATACAATTCAAGTGTGGCTGTTCATTAACCTAAATATTCTAAAGAACGCGAATTAAATATGTTTGTTTTGTTTAGATATTTTTAATTGAAATAACTGGTCTTTTCCACAATATGCAATTATTTACGTTTCGGTTCAATATAGACCATATTCAGTACTTTATATATGGTTTGACGGTTTTTTACATTCTTATAAGTTCAAGAGTGGATATCTGTTCGACTATGAACTTGGCAAATAGTCCGTCAAGTACTGTATGGAATAATAGACTACTCGCCAAGTGCACAATCGACCATACATCCACTCTTGAACTTTAAGAATGTAAAACAACCGTCAAACCATATTAAAAAAATCCCTTAAGATTGTCTACATTAGACCGAGACGCTTCTAACTTAATAAATGCTTATCGAGAAAACCATAACTTATTACATACCCATCATCTTGTTTATATTTTTGAGTAATTTACTTGCGTTAAAATTTAATGCTTTTTAATAAAATTGTTTTTAAGTGAAAAAAAACGGTCGCGGGTGTCGACATTGACGTAACGAGCGTTTAAGCACCTGCGTGAAAAACGGCCAAGATTCTCAGCAATTATTGCTTTTAATTAATAAAATAACAATAGGACGAAAACGGCCAAAGAGATGTGACGTGGGAAAGAGGTGCGTACGCTCGCCTATTCTCAAAGTTATACGCCGATCTGCAATAATTATCGATGTGAGATAGTTTCGAAATGTTCGCTGTTCTCATATGTATCTGGTTGGGGTCATTTAAGCGTTGCGCTTTTAGGGCAAAGCCTGGTTCAGATTATCTGGGAAACGTGTATGTGTCGATTGGTTGCACAGATAAGGAAAGGATAATTTACTTTCGTATGCCAAGTGTAAAGAGGTGATTGCTCAAAAATCCAATATTTCCAAGAATGTCAAGGTTCAATCGACATGCAATTCTCGGTCTGATCTTTGGGTTTTCAAGAATTGATTGAGGTGTGCGTTTATTTATAATTTATTACTTCATAAACATTACATCTGGGTCAGATGTATACTTACCTTCAAAGAACAACGCGTTTCCATATTGCTATATATTTAATGTGACAACAAATGATGCATTTGACATATCAGAACTGGTTCATTTCAAATACATTTTTTTTTTTGGCAACTGAGCAAAAATCACTACACTTATACTCTGGATTTACCTTAATATTTTAAAATTATCAGGCCCAAAACAATTCTGCTAATGATGAAACTGGACAAAATATTGTCTCAAAAACAATACAATCACAAGTGGAAAAATGAAGAATCTTAATGATGGTAATAAAAATTTGTCCCCCTTCACAGCCAAAAGTGACGTTAATTGTTTTACAGCCTATTAAAAACAAATAACTGAAACGGAAAGCTACTAAATTGTAACTATAAAATATATAATTAAGACATACGCCAGTTGTCTACTGAATTTGAAAGTAACATAAAATACAAATCATGCCATTGCTGTGTGCAAATTTATACAACATACAGACCAGTACAAAATTCTTTTAGTAATGAACAAATGAACAGTGACTATATGTCCATTATATTTTGTGGTCCAATTGACGAAATAACTTTTTTCAAGTAATTAATCCTTATATAAGGTATTCGTTAAAATGAAAAAGCTAGTGCCACAAGCGGGATTCGAACCTACGTCCTTGGGCTAAATTCGCCGCTACTCTACCACTCGATCCACTGGGATACCAACTTCCCATCTCAACCCAACCTTTGAATTTTCCCTCTTGTTGCCAATTTTCAAATAACTATAAGTAAATTGAGTCTTGTAGTGAGTCCAAATTATTACGGGATTTACATGTTGTGTACAAATATTTTAAAGTATGTATTACATAAGTTACATGTTACCGGTATGTGTCTGTACTACAGAGAGAGATAAATATGTAGAGATAGATAGATAGATAGATAGATAGATAGATAGATAGATAGATAGAGAGAGAGAGAGAGAGAAAGTTGTATACTATTGTATCAATAATTTGTCATGTATTATCAATGTAAATTTCGTGTATATCAAGAATTTGTTTTGATCTTTGTCGTCACATTTACTCTTCTACCCAGTTGGAGTCTTCTGCCGTTCCTGTCTTAGACTAAAAGAAAGTCACTGCAGTCTATTAGCTATTGACAGAAAAGCTCTCTTATCAAAAGCTCAGATGATACCCGTTGTCGAGCTTGAACTGAAGTAGATGAATTATAACTCTTCCAACTAAGAATAGGTCAAGCGAGGTCGACACTTAATAGAGGGTATGATTTGGCTCCATACAGAGAACATGTACTTAATGCAACGATGTATAAGAATTGTGATGAGACGGCGAATATTTTGGTGCCATGTTCCGATTTTTGAGTATCCTAGTTTTACTGTACATAGTGCTTTATAGATGTCTCGTCTATTGCCAAATAACTGTATTTACTTATTACTGTAAACGTGCAGTGGGAGAGAGTAGACGATAAAATACTGAGTACTCCATACGCCTTCTAATTTCTATTAAATTAGTTAGAAATATTATAGTAGGGGTATTCGCGCTCTTTGTTTAACCCTGTTCGGTCGAGTTAGATCAAGAAAAATCATTACAGACTTGTAACATTCGGCTAGTTAACATTGCTCGGACTACAGGCCAGGGCCAATGTTAGATGTTAAATCGAAGGTTAACACCCATTGCTAGCCGTTAGGACGTAGGTTACCAATCTGGCAGCCATTAATTTAACAGCTGTTTTTTTGTTTCCACGTATTTATTCTTAAATTCGCATTAATTAAATCAGATCAATACATTTCTTTTGTTATTTCTGACCTCCTTATACACCCAATCATAAAACATACATCCCCTATCCTTTAAAGTTGTAGACTATTAGGCATTAGGATACAAGTTAGGTACGAAGGTACGAATTAAACCGTGCCATTTGTTAGTTCTTTTAAAGTGCAGAGATAGCATTTTGAATGAAAGAGTTTATTAATTTTCCATTTTTACTAACTTCTGGCATCTTACAATTTATACGAAACATAACAACAACCACAAGCCATCGAGGACTGGTATAGCTTTAATGTTGGTTCTACCAGTCGCCAAACGCAGCATTTCGGAAAAATTAACATTTAACTTGCAAGAAGAACAAAGAATGCAATTAGGATCTTACTCAGCTTTTCTTTATTCGAGTTAACACAAAAATCTAACAAACATCGTGAATACCCCTATGTGGCGAACTCTATCACTCTAATTGAGTGAAAGCTATGTACTTAGGAAAGAGTGTATTTAAAATTCAGTGTGTTTAAGATTTTACAAAATGCATTTGGGGCTGCACTAGCGTTGGACCCCTGGGCGTAACTTAAGAGAAGTGTCGTAAGACTAAAACTACCCGGACTACTAAAATCCAAGGTTCAATTTTGAAAACGGGTGCAGAATTATTTTTTTTGTAAAGTGGTGTGTGAAGTGTAAATCACTTCTAATTAGTGAAAACAAAATTTAACATATTGAGTTTACATGGAAAATATATTATTTAAAAATTTGTTGTTTGTAGTTATAATGTATATTTAGTGAAATATTTAAATTATAGTTTATCAAAGCCACAATGACAATAAATACATTTGAGAAGTTTACATACATTTTATTTATAATCGTTATCTATTCTTTCAAGTCGCTACAAGTGAATAAAGTCATCAGCGGACAGAAAGCTGGTGAAAATCAGTTTCCGTACGCAGTCAGCATTCAGTCATACACCAGGCAGCGATGCGGGGGCTCGATTCTCAGCAAATGGTACGTGTTGACGGCTTGCCATTGCATCGTTCATTACAACATGTCCCACGGAAGACTTGGAACTTATGACATTCGAAAATTGCGTTTGGTCGCAGGGAGCAGTTTTCGGTTTCCGAGTAAACGTTCCCAGGTGAGAAACGTTGACTATGCCTTCGTCCATCCCAAATGCCGCGCTACGAGAAACCGGTTTTTGGTCTTCGATGTCGCCTTGTTGAAAACTGTTACGCCTTTTAGAATGCACAAATTCGTCCAGCCGTTGCCGATTCTTTCTTTCGAGAAAAGCGCATACCTCCAACATAGGGAATATTTGACTGATTACGAAGTGCTCTGTCAGACCATCGGCTGGGGCAACACCGCGGTAGTCGAACCTCTAAAGAAGTACTCGTTGCCTTCTGACGATCTGTTGATCCTCGACGTTAAACTGATAGGAAACTCGGCTTGTTTTCGTATCCTTTGCGAATTCCATACCGGCTTCTGCTCGATGAACGAAAATTTTTTCGAAATGCTTTGCGCCGTCGGCCCTGACGGGAAAGACGTCTGCACCGGTGATTCGGGTGGATCTCTGGTCTGCAATGGCTACGGGTTCGGCATCATCTCTTGGGGGCCAGCCTGTGGAGAGGTCCTCGCTCCGACGATCTACCAACCTATTTACGAAGTTCTTGACTTTTTCAAAGAGGTGATGACCCAGCCTGCCACATCGACAAAGCGTTTCAATTTGGATGTCAAGACGGAATAAGCTGAATTGTTAAGTTTTTCATCTCGAAATATACATTAACACATTAAACATATTATGTGTCTAGATAGTCCGTTGTTAATTTTTCATTTGTTCTGCCCAGCCTGACATATGTTCAACTGTTATGACATCAAAAACACTTTTTTAATCCATGCTATTTGATGAGGAGATTTACAAGCAATTATCTTTAACCAGGTCGCACATACTTCGCTTCTAAGTACAGCTCCAATACATCTTAAGTATCGATGAGTTTAATCACTTGTTAGGAAAGATTCCCTACTCAGTTGTTTAAGAGTTTTTTTTTTAACGCTGAATTCGGTGTACAACAACATAATACCGGGTCACGTTGCTTCGTTGAGGTGGATTTGAATTTGGTCTTGATGTTTCGGTCCCAGATCGATTTCCAAGGTCTCCTTGAACCCTCACAGGTATAGATTAAAGAAAGTTGCTTTCGACAGGCAATGATGAACCCCGCCCATTAGCCAATTCATTTTGTTCGAACGTGATTCTCTTCCCTTCTCACTTTTTGGTGACGGGTGTTTTCTACCTAACGTCTGCATCGAGCTTTGCTTCTTCGATACAGGCATTTCTTTTTCAATGAATCTCCCATGTACAGATTTACGATCGTTTTAATATTGAAAGTTTTTCAGCGTGAATTCGTCGTACATCTACGATCCGAATCTTGCTCTAAACTTTGTTACTTCATCTTAGTAAATAGTAAATAACGTATAAAATCTTTATACAAGGTACATCAAGCTTAACGCAATGCAAAATTCAACTTTAGTGTATTAACGCACAAATAATAACTTTGCCAAGAGAGGCTACTTGGTGATATTACTAGGTGGAGAAAAAAGGTTTTCCACAAAACAATACTTTGTAAGCTTGTAAGATTCCAAGGCGAAATTGATATATTTACCTTTCTTTTATTGGTGCCAATTTAATGAATATCTACTTAGGACTAGTAAAGTGTAAGAAGCTTTGCCGAGTAACCGTTCTTTTAATTCGTAAATATTATTTTTTAAGTTCATCAAACGAAATTCTTGTTAGGTGTATTATTTACGGGAAAAACTAGAGTGAGTGGAAGACTGGATGCAAGAGAGGTCGCAACAGACGTACTTTACATACGACATAAAACAAATATGGGGTTGCGACATAAAGGAGATGCTAGTTCCACCACAAAAAAGCTTCATGCTCCCAAAGAAAACAAACAAAAGACACATTTATCAATTATTTTCAAAACATAATTATTATTAAATGTTTGTGATACATATTACTTATATAATATTTTAATAATATTGATACCAATAGTAGTACCAATAGTAATAGTTATAAATATAAAATATTATTTTTTCTTTGCGTTGAAAACGTGTAAATCGTACAATTCCTTATTTGTTTGTAATATTACCATCTCTTTAGCATGCTTTTCTTTCATTTGACTTAATTTTAATTCATGTTCTTCTAACATTACTTTGTTTCGAATTTGAAAATATTCTTCTTGCAGAGCTTTTGACGTTTCAGCTGCTGATATCTTCGCGTCAATCAACTGGGTTACTTTATGGGACATCAGACGCTTCCGTAAGCCTAAACAGATAGGAAAAACTAAGTAAAAGAACACTTAAAACACCAAATGTAATAATTAATTATTATAATCACGTGTTCGAAGGGTTGTAGCAGTACGTTTCCTCAATTTGGCTACACTGACTGTAGAGTCGTCAGTCGTCTTCGAACTGCCTGCTTCAACTAAAACTGGCTCAATCACAGGCTCTTTACCTTTAGCCAAAAACACATATACGTTACAAAAATGCTATTATGATAAATAATATAACAATACGAACCATTTTTAGACATAACATGTTCAACTTCTGAAGCTAACCCTGGTTCAACTTTCGGAGTAACTATAAAATGTTACAGATAACAACCATTTAAAAAAAAAAAAAAATAAAAACCGTGATAAGTAACTTACCTAGTATCTCCTTGGCATCGGCACCGTCGTACAGATGGTGGGATACCTCTTTCAACTTCGTTTCTAAAGTCTCTTCCATGACTTTGTCCATATTCTCTAACAGCTCGCTTTTAAGAAGTTGTCCTCTTACTTTTCTCACCCTGAACATTTTCTTCTTCCCTATTTCTTTGTTCATTGTTAAAATGTCTTGTTTCCCGTCACAAATCGGAATAACAACTGTTACTGAGTCATGAAAGTCGATGCAGGGTAAAATTAAAGGCTGGCAGAGTAGGTAAATTTGGGTCTAAACGCAGAAACCTTTGTTCATGTTTATGTCGTCTGTTACTTCGTCGTATTACATCGCGATATTTGTTGGATGAATCAAACCAAAATAAAAACTGTGAGTAACAATAACAACTGAGCTAAATATGCATTAATATAATCGAATTATTTTTGAACCATAATTATTGTTGAATGTTAGTCATAAATATAAATCATTTATTATTTTAATAATATTGATAGCAATAAGTATTAATAAATAAAAACTATTATTTTTTCTTTGCGCTTAAAATGTGGAAATCGTACAATTCCTTATTTGTCTGTAACATTATTATATCTTTAGCATTCCTTTTCTTTCATTTGCCTTAATTTTAATAAGAAAGTAAAGAATTTTCTTAACATTTGTACAAACATACTTTGCACCTTCTTCAGATATAGTGAGATGCAATTTGGTGTGATGTAGGTTTCAGAAAAACATTTACTTTATCGTGCCAACGTTTCGATGTTTTATTGAGATCATCTTCAGGGCCTGGGTTTTACAAACATTGTTTACATTTGTATCATGTAAACAATGTTTGTAAAGCCCAGGCCCTGAAGATGATCTCAATAAAACATCGAAACGTTGGCACGATAAAGTAAATGTTTTTCTGAAACCTACATCACACCAGACCGCATCTGACGGTATATGAATAATTATCGATTAACGGTCACTAATCTCTACACATACTTTGCAACATCGCTGGGTCTCGACTAGCTTGTTATGTCTATTGCATACATTTAAATACAAATTTGACAATTTGTAAAAATATTTTCTTAGGCAGAAACAAAGTCAATATTGTTTGCTTTTGCACTCAAAAAATTCCCGAACGCAAATTTTTAGGATAATAGTAAAAATTTTCAAATTTTTCGCCTTCCAAAGGCCACTGATTTTCCTCCGAAAATTACAAAAATGGTGATACCTTCTCAATAGCCACAGGAAACTTAACAGAGATTCAGGGCTTTGTAACCTATGTGTATGGTTTGCATGAAACAAAATTGAACTCGATATAAAATAAAACTAAATGATATAATAAATAAAAGTTTGTAGGGTTTTTGGGTGATTTCATCCTTATTTTTTCATATATATGGTTCGTAATGAAAATTCAGGGTGCTTTCCGGGGACACATACCCAGCCCGACGTGTAAGTACCCAGACAACAATTACAGATTTTCCAAGAAAAATAATTATTATTTAAATTATTAAGAGAAATCGAACACCAATATGTTGACTTCATGTTTTATTCTGTGACACCACATACTTACAATTGGATTATAAATATCCTAAATGTTAGTCCTTTTTTTCATAAAGGGATTTTACTTGGATCAAGGATTGTAGTTATAATAAATAAGTCTCTGTACACTTTTATTTTCCAATAAAAATAAAAATACATAGAAAAAATTTAGAGACAACAGAAAAATAACAATGTGAGCCAATGTATTCAAAAAGATGTATATTTAAAAAATCGTTTAATAATATTATGTATATTTACAATTTCACTTTGGAATTAAAAAGTGAAAAGAAATTGATCGATCTCGGAAGATAAAATATGACTTAGTAAGAGCCGAAAGTAATATCGTGCGTGGCTCTGCCGCTGCCCTGAGGAAGGGCGTAGTCTTTGGCGAGCTGGTCGAGTACGCTTCCCGACCTGCCGGCCCTCGCTTCCTGCTGTGGCCTATAAACGGGCCTCTGGGGCGGTGGGGGCGGCAGCCTGGCCGGGGCGGGTCTCGGCTGTTCGTAGACGGGCGCAGGAGCGAAAACGGGGGCGGCGCCAGGGACGGAAAGCCTTGGAGGAACTGGGCTTCCGGACGACTGGAAGCCTTGGGCCGGCCTTGGCTGTGGAGCAGGACGAGGGGCGGGCCTGCATAAAAATAAATCATTTAACTTAAGCAATTGTTAATGTACTCATGATTGTTTTACAAGTTAAGTTTTGTACAATTGTACTTGAAATTGTTTTGTTGGAATACCCCATTGAGGTTCTATTAAATCATGTATGATACATTAATTAACTTTAATTTTATTACATCATCATTGTAATGATTTAAAATGATGCAAAGAGATTGCAAATTATAATTATTCATCGCTAACAGCGGAGAGTCATGCTATGATAATTATTAAAACTAGTGTGAAAGAAAATGTAACAAACTGGGTAAGAAGACATCAAAGCGTAGCAAGTCCTATCAAATGGATGGTAAAACCCTTCGTCTATTCTTAGCAGTCAGTTGTTACTATCCAAAAGAACAAGCGGTCCTTTAACAAGACTTATAGATATTCGAAGGTAGTGATAAAAGAAACCAACTGTAACAAACTGGGTAAAAAGATATATAAAGCTTAGAAAATCCCAACCAATAGAATTTATGGTGATAAGTAAAATTTTTCTTCCGTTATTATCACTCAATAGTAACTATTAAAAACGACAGGCATTTCTTCAACACTAAATCTTCTATATATACAGATGTAAAAATAAATTGCACAAATTGGGTAAGAAGACATCATAAGCATAGAAAGTCACATCAAATATGATCCAATCCAAAAACTCTTTCTTCCATCAGACATCAGCAGTAACTGCTTAAAAGTACAGACAGTTCTTGAAAAAGACATCATAACAACATGTATAAATGAGTAATAACTGAAATAA
The DNA here is from genome assembly GCA_039619505.1 of Cimex hemipterus. Lineage (NCBI taxonomy): Eukaryota > Metazoa > Arthropoda > Insecta > Hemiptera > Cimicidae > Cimex > Cimex hemipterus. The sequence continues at coordinate 32,634,445 of CM077103.1, read as the reverse complement.
ACCGGAACAAAGTGGATAATAGCACATCAAAAGCATAGAAAGTCCCATAGGTGGTGATAGTTAAAATCATTCATCCATTGTTATCAGTCAGTTGTTACTACTTAAAAGAACAGGCAATCCTTTAATAAGACATCATATAGACATTAAAAGGCAGGAATAACTGAAACAACTATAACGAACTAGGTATGAACACAACATAGCAAAGAAAATTCCATGAATAGTATCAATATTGATAAGTAAAATCCTTCTTCCACTGCTATCAACCAGTTGTATTTGTTTAAAGCAACAAGCAGTCTTTTAACAAGAAATCATCAAGATATACAAAGGCAGGAATAAATGAAACCAACTGAAACAAACTAGATAAGAAGATAAAAAAGCATAGCAAATCTCTCCAAATGGAATCCATGGTGATAGGTGGAATCCTTCTTTTATTGTTAGCAGTCAGTAGTAACTATTTAAGACAACATAGCACTCTCAATACGACACACAAGAATGATAAATCTACCAGACAACAAACACTTAGAGCCCTAAAGATGATCTCAATGAAGATCGAAACGTTGGAAAGATAAAGAAAAGGTTTTTCTAAAAACCAACGTCATACCAGACCGCATCAAACGATCTGCAAGCATACAATTAAAACAACAGACCTTCTTTTAACAAGAAATCATAAATACATTCAAATCCAGATATTCTGTAGTAACTGTTTAAAACAACACAGGAACCAATGAAACAAACTTAGTTGCAGATTCTGCGGATAAGAATAATAACTCCACATTTTATGTTGAAACGGCGCAGTGACATTTACTCTGTCCGTCTAAACTTGCGGGTTTCGATGCTAGTCAAACGCGTTTCGGCCTTGCGTCATCTTCAATGAGGAACGATTTTTTGTGAAACATCAAAACCGGCGTTTATAGACTGGCCGGTTGCCCATTCGACATGTGTTCTCCAACTCTCAGATCAACACACAACATTAACTCTCATATTATATTAAATTCTTAATCCACGAAATGACCAATAAATATTATCAAAATAGAAATTCTGTGATATTAACAATGAAGTAACTTTATAAATTTTAAATGAAAATCTTAAATTCAGAAGAGACAGTTTGCAAACAGGGTATATATCGCAGGAACAATAAAGTTGCTACGGAAGTCTCAAAATAATCCAAAATTACCCTTTTTTTTTAATTTTCTAAAAAAAATTTATTTGGTTTAATTAGCATTAGTAGAACTATACAACTCTTTTAGATAGGTTTTCACGGTGCGTGTTTTCTAATCTGCGTCTAGACAAAATAATTGGCCAACTTATGTTATTTTTTGTACTGTACCCATGAATAAAGTCAGAATGAAATAAAACAATGTTTACACCACGAGACTTGTACGTTATTTATAGCATTCTCTCCTGAATTAATTTAAATGCAGAGCATTGTGACTGGTGGCATTACAAACAAATCATTGAAAATATTTCAAACGAAAAACGGCTTTTTCTTAACCTTTCTCACATTTAGGGCGACCTGTTATGAGAAAAGACAATTTTATATCAATCAAGTCACGCTAAACAAAAAGTCATGACGGATTGGTTATTTTGGTGGCTTTTGATAACAGAAAAAAATACACCTTGCGATACCAGAGGTACGTTAGGTACTGTTCACTAGCAACAACAGCACAAGAAACATCTATACAACATGGGCATGTTCATCGATAGCCCTATTTTTAGGTTATTTAATAAAAAATAAGAAACAGCCAACCATATCATATTCAAATTCGAAAGAAACACTCAACGGAGACATAACCTGGGAAAGAAATTGTCGTAACGAAACCCACTGACTTATCCGTATCAAGGCGATTACATTGAAGGTTTGGAAAGTCCAATAACCAAGGATACTTTCTAGAATCAATCAACAACCTGAACTCAGAATGACTTGTGTTATTTCTGATTTTTTTGGCAGAAAACACACAGGGATTCCTCAATTTTGCTTGGTGATACTCAACTGGGCAATATCCACTAAGTATGCCTGAGGACTCGTAAGATATAAGTTGTGGTAAATAAGCCTGTCATTATTGAAATATTCTACTAGAAAAATTAAATTAAATATCACTCACTGTGGTACAGGTGCGAACACTTGTGATCTCTGAGGTACAGGAGCGATATTCTGAACGGGCTGCGGCTGTTCGTACCTTTGTTCTTCTTCGTACTCTTGGAATTGGGGTTGAGGGCGAGGTTGAGGACGAGGCTGTGGCTGGGGACGAGCTTTAGGTGCGGGTCTGTATTTAGGAGCAGGTCTCACTTCAGGTTCGTCATAGTCTTCGACTCTCCTGCCTGTAACAAACATTCAGAAGTATTATGCCTAACGTCAAAATAAAAATTAGTAAAAAAATAATACCGTCTTTGTCGGTGGTTTCGTCGACGAGGGTTGGAGGAGCGACGGTGATGCCTTCGCCCGCTGGCATGAACCCGTACTTGTTCGCTCCGTATTCGACGACTCGAAGTTTACCGACATCGTCGACGTAGCCGTACTTGCCCATCACCTCTCCGGTGGTGAGTTTAGTCTCGATCTTGAAACTTCCGTCAGCACCTTCATATCCGTACGTGTATGAGCCGTCGTCGTTGTGCCTAAAAATCAAAGAGAACTGCTAAAGTCGGCATAATGCGTGAGGCGTCGTCTTGAGAGTGAAAGCAGGGCGCACCCGAATTCTTGATCTGCTAATTACACGCAGAACGCAAGTTACGTCATCAAAGAATATTCCCCAAAATGCTCTTAATCTCGACATTTCACCATAATCTTCTCCCTATAATTTCCTATAGCTTAATAAATGTTATTATATCATTAACGTAGACTGACAGGCAAAAAATTCCACCCACTTGTAATGAAACATGTTTTGTATATATCTTTATATATTGATCAAAGTTTCGTGTTTTTTAATGTTTAATAATGGAGTCTTTGTCTAAAAGAGTTTAAAAAATGTAAATTGCTAAGAAAAATGAAAAATGAACAAAGACAGGCAGATAAAATTTGTTTTCGATTGTTAATCAACATTTCAATATCGCGTATTTCCTCCCCTTGCCTTAATAACATATCAAAGACGCCTCGGCATACTTTCTTCCTGTCTGGAAATGATTCTTTGCTTGAGGTTAACCCATTCTTCTCTAAGATATTTTTCAAGATCGTGGAACATCAAATGTGTTGAACGTCCTCTTTTTATCTTTTGAGGTTATCCCATAAATGTTCGATGAGGGTCATGTATGGAGAACGTGATGGCTAGGCTAATACTCTGATGTTATGCTGTCCAAGGTACGTTTGTACTATACGCGCGACATGTAGACGGGCATTGCCATTCATTATTCGTCTAGGATAAGCAAAGAACGATTTTCCAAAATTTCATCCAATAGCCGTCAAAGGCCCTCCGCGAACAACAACAAATTCTGAGCGACTCTCCATTGAGATTTCTGCCGACACCCACACTGAGCTAGTTTTAAAATGTTGTCTCTGGGCAAAATTACAGGTTTCGCAGCTTTCATTTCGCCTTCTCCACACTCTTTCACGCCCATCTGGAGGTCGTAGAGTAAATCTTCACTCGTCTGTTAAAAGTACAGCAGCCCAATCGTCTCAAGACCAAAGGCTGTGTCCTCGACCAAATGGAAGTTTGCAACTCCATGTGTTCTGGACAGTTCTGGACCTCTTACGAAGCGAAAAACAAACGTCCATACTGATTTAATCTTCTTCCAACAGTGCGTTCAGAAAGACACCTTGAACTTTTTGAAGTTGATTAATCGTTTGAACAAGATAAAGGTGCTGGTATCGTAACATTCTGAAGGTCAAAAAAACTGTGATCCTGTGGTTCTGTTACCCTAGGGCGTTCAGAACCGGGCCTTTGTGAACGTCCATCTTCTTTGAGAAAACAAATATGAAAACTAAACAGTTTATTGTTTTAGAATTCAAATGAGACTGAATAAACATTTTAAAGTCCGTAAAAAGTAAACATCGAAAAATCTTTTAACCTTGTTTTGGATTAAGGATTAAGTCAATTATAAATTTAATTAATTGATATTTCCAATTTAAAACTGCATAAATAAATATTTATTGATACCAAACAGGATAAATTAAGGACAGAATTTTCTTTTATCGAGAAAAAAATCCATTGGGTGGAAATTTTTGCCTGTCAGTGCGTATTTATATCGTGCCACTCCATCATTAGCCAGTATTTCCCAAAAACTCCTGTTGATGTTAACTAAACTGTTTGTCAATTGTGCTACCACTTTTCACTTTTGCATAAATTATAGTACAAAACATTGTTACGCTTTCCAAACAATGGGATTACACCATTTATTCAAAAGTAGAATGTTTTGGTTCCATGGGATAGTTTTTATTCAAATAAGTAGAACTAGCGTTTTCAGTGGTCATAAGAAGATTTCGTGAGATGTCCAACGTTGAGTGCGAATAATAAGGCCGTGGAGAATCAACGTTTTTAGAGTTATCTCCATAAAGTATTCTCACCGCTATTAAGAAGTACCGTAAGTGAAATTCTGCTACAAGTGTTAACTAGCCAAAATTGTTTCGAAAATAGTCATAAATAAAATGCACGTTAAAAGTAATGATAGACCTTGACGAGAAATTTTAAAAGTTAGCTAAGGTGAAACTTAAATTATTAAAGATTCACCATGACTAAAACAACTTTCTTCTGCAATAAATGTTGTTAAATCGAAATCTATCTTTGCAGAATATTACTAGGTCGGTGCGTCAGTATATTTAGATTTTCCTTTTCCGGATTCCGCTAGTACTTACTTGTTCTAGGTACTTGCGATTTTTGGACATCTATTTTCCGACCAGTTTTCACAACGGTTAACGTTGCTGTTATTCCAAATGACATTATCAATGATTTTAAATGAGGTTAAAAATTATACAAATACGAAAATCTGTGTTCAAACAGGTTCCTTGGTACTGGTTCATTAAAGCAAAAGCCTGCTTCCGTCCAACACGTAATTGAAGGAAACCAACAAGCTCTCTTCTATGACACAAATTTTGCCGCTGGCTTCCTGCAGCGGTCAGTTGAGCAACTGTCAGTTTGCAAATGTGCGCCAGCAATAATTAATTATCACAGTTTGATTTGAAAAAAGCATGAAGCCCGTGATGGACTCGCTCTTAATGCTGTCGTCTTTCTTTTCGGCTGACAAAGGTTGCAGTCATTACTCTTTGCCAACTCTCGTCCCTCGGCATTGCTTAGTCCGTTGCCGAGCGGTACGTCTTAGGTATGATGGAAAATTAGCTAATGTCAATGCTATTTCTTCAGCTGTTTTTATACGCCTCATTAAATATACAAATAACGTATTAACGTAAAATAAGTAATTTCACAATGGAAATAGATCTAAAAAAACAGTTAAGGTCACACTATCAACCACGAAAGTCAGATGAGTGGGCCGGAAAAAAATTAGAACATAAACATCTATGAGAATGTACTTAAAAATTAAAAATAAAGTGGTTTAGGTTCATTCTAAAAACTCAACTCACTTAAAGAATTACAAACCAAAGAAGAGAACAAAAATCATGGAATGTAGGTTCAAAACCGTTAGATAGATCTATCGATTAATACATAGATAGATAGAGGAGGACAGAGAGTCTAAGTTATGATGTTTGTTGATCGACCTGCAGATAATCTAAATAGGGTTCTCAATTCTGTTTGATCATTATCGAATCTCTTTTCTTTGTAATTCGATATTTTTCTTGATTTGGCATGGTTATTTTACATTTAATTAAATTAATTATAAATAGATAGATCCAAATAAATTTTGGAATAGAAAAACATAATTATTAAATATATAAATTTATATTTAATAAATTTTAAATAATAAATCTATATATTATAATTAATTATATTATATATTATAATAAATAATAAATAAATAATAAAATCTATAGAAATGTGTGGTGTTTAGTGAACGTTAGCCAATGATTATTTGTAGATGGTGAGATGCGTTCTGGTATGGCGTAGGTTTTAGAAAAAGATTTTCTTTATGCCTGAGATTTATAAAATTTTCACATCCTATATGCATTTGTAAAATTTAAATAATGTTTAAAAATCCCAGGCCCTGGAGATGATCTCGATAAAGGTCCAAACGTTGGCACCATATAGCAAAAACTGTCTACGTCACATCAGACAGCAACTCATGATCTCCAAACAATTAGATTTACAGACTCAATTCTTTCTGATGATTATGAGTTCATTTAATTACATTTATTAGAAACTGATAGAAAATTTGTCATTAAATGTTTTGGAATAGAGATCGAGAGGCATAATCACTAAATAATAATGCAATTCATAAATATTGCAATCATTTCAAGCTTGGAATTTTTCATTTCAAAAGAACGAGGTTGAGCTGACGATATCATAATTAGTACTTTTAAGTTAGTTTTATTTCTACTGTTCGGTATAGAGCTAGACTATTAGATAGTGTAAAATGTAAAATGCATAAAGCGATAATTACAAAGGTTGAAAAACAGAGAGAGCGTGTGAGAGAGAAAGACGGCGAAATTTCTTGCATACCACCTAATTAACTTGTGCAGTTATACAAATATGGAGGGAAAAAATACGCGAAAACCTTTCCAAGTGGCGACCAGTTAAGTCTTTCGAACGAATGAAATCTGTTGCCTAGGGAAACCACCTATGACGAAAAGTGCGGGTTGTACGACTCAACCACTAAAATGCTGTTTTAACTGAATACAAACAGGCAATTATAATAAGTTTATATTTTATTAATTTTGAAGAGTTGAATCGCAATTAATTAAAATCCAGTGGAAGCGAGACTAAAAATCTTGGTGAATAGGGTCATAATATACTGACAAATTTACTATATTATTTTACCAATTTAATTTGTTTTAAATCTTTTTTTTTGTTAAATTTTAAGGTCCTTCAACCTTTCACAAATTTTTACAAACTTTCATAAATAATACCTCATAAAATGTAAATCAGTAGGGGGAACTTTTTTGTAAACATCAGTGTCAACAGTACCAGGAATGTTTTACTAAAACTTTAGACAAAAATTACAGAACTCGGAACGGTTAATATCGTGCGCAATGACGTTTTATTTTTTGCTTAAGGTGACAGTTAAAAAAAAACTGAAATCCAAAGGTTTTTCAATGCTCTTTTCAATGGTGTAATCAACATATTAACATAGAATTAGCATTTTATGAGATTGGGCGAATTTACTTTATGTGATAAAGCTGCGAAAGATTGAAATAACCAGAATGAATATCTGGAATAGAATTGAGACTTTGAATAATAGGAACTTTTTAGTTCAATTTTACATGCAGGATAACCCCCTGAAGTACTGATGTCTATTCACGGTACACCCTGTATATTTCAATGCTTAGAGTATACGTTTTCAATAGATTTATGTTGCATCGAGTTTTTGATTTTTCATAGAAAGGACCCCCGTTTCTGTTCATCCAACCTGGGAGAATCCATCGCCATAATTTTGAACAACATTAGCTAACGACTATCAAATAAAACTAGACAATGGATATTACTAAAGTTTATAGCGGTTGGAACACATCTTGAATAGGTACATGAATGAATTGTCAAAAGAAGCGGCTCAGAATGGAGTTAAATTAAACAACATCCGACCGATGAGACATAATGCCAGAGGGATTTGGCCAAACCTATCATACAGGATACACCCCCGTGTTATAAAGTGAATAGACCGAGGAAATCCCTTACAGTAATATGTTCGTTACGTTTTAACCACAACCAGCTGCCATAACACTTGGCCAAGATTGGTATCGCGGAGTGTGAATGTGACAGAAGAATGAGCGGCGATGCAAATCATATTATCCTGGGACGTCTTAAAAAGGGGAATGTTACATAAGGAGTTTCAAAATGACAGTGTGAACTTTCCTACAAAACTAGAAACCATACTTACGGACACAAAAAATATCCAGGTCTTTACATTTATAAATGAAAACTGGATAAAAGTTAACACAGTATAATTAGTTACGCAATGGCTGATGCTGCAACGCCAATGCCAAAAACAAACACAAAGTAAATCCCTATTAAATTTAATCAAATAGTGTGAGGTCGTAACTAGATAGAAAAATATAAATAACTGCCAAATGAGTTTCGTCTGCGTTTTGATAAAACGAAGAAAATTATAAAATATCGTACATAACAACTAATTTCTTTATGCAAACAAATCTAAACTAAAAACGCATAAGACCAAATATCTATGACTACATTTGCGTACACAGAGAAACAAATAAATATATAGGCATATACATTTTTTTTGAAAATTGTGTGTGTGAGAGAGAGAGTGAGAGAGAGAGAGAGAGAAAGAGAGAGAATGACAGAATGAGAAAGCAAAAAAAGTGATAGAGAATGGGAGAGGTAAAGAGAGAGAGGGAGTGAAAGAGAGAGAGAGAGAGAGAGAGAGAGAGAGAGAGAGAGAGAGAGAGA
>CM077103.1:32561968-32616129 GCA_039619505.1 Cimex hemipterus | reverse complement strand
CTCTCTCTCTCTCTCTCTCTCTCTCTCTCTCTCTCTCTCTCTCTCTCGTCCTCTATGTTAACCCTTTCTTACAACTGTATGGATATAAAATTTCTGGTTATGAATCTTCACTACATTTTTTTCTAAATTGCATTAAAGTGCATTGTTCCTGCTTCAATATTTAATGCATGACCTTAGGCCCTTCTTTATATGTTTAACTTGGAGGAAGAAGTTCTCTCTATACATCTTTATCTCGATATACCTATTTATAGTTCTCTTTATCTTTATGTCGCGCTCTATATGTGTACGTGTTTGTGTTAGCGTTTGTCTTTATACAATTGATTGAGTGGTGTGTGATGGTGTGATTGTCAAAAGCCCAATGACATAATTATCATATGTAACAATCTCTGTATCTTAAATAATAATTTTTATTTATTTTATCGAGTTATCAATTACACAATTCCTAAATTGAGATATCATAATTTTCATGGAAAGATAATTGAAACGAAATTTGATATATTCTGACAAATCTTTTACCTCTGATTTCATTTTTATGTCATGAAATTAATTATTTATCATACCTTCATAACTGTATGAGTTAATTTTTGTTAATTATTAACAGATTAATAGATAAAATATATATATGAGTGATGCATGTCCAAACAGACATAAAAATTTATCGGCTGGCTCCGAAATTTTTAAAATTTTTGCTTTTGTCTATAATTTATGCAGAATATACATCCTGTTAGATAAATACAATATTAATTTTTTTTAAAACAAAAATTTTTGTTCGTCCCAGATTAGAGGCGGAGCTTTTAAGACGGTATCATTAAGGTAATAACCAACAAAATTGTCATAATTTATTTTAAATTTTTAAAATTATTTTTAAAAGAGTTATTTATTTTCCACAATTATTAATCTTCTCAATTAGCAGCATGTTAAATAGATTTACATATTTTTATTTCGCATTCATTCATCCTTAGAGATAGAAGGACTTTGTTAAATAAATAAAGTATGCTGTAATTTTGTGCATCTCCCATCGGAGTACATATGGACAATAGTTCTTAATTTACAAAAATTTAATTTTTTGATAATAAAGTTATTTATGTTGTTATTGTCATAGGCATCATTTATCTGCTAATCACATAATTATGTATATAGCTTAGATATTAACATTTTAACAATTCCTTTAACAAAACTTTTAGATATTTTGATAGATAGTAGAAATTATATATCTTTTATATTAATATTTTCACACCTATTTTAACAAACTGTTTTTCTAAAAGAAATAAAAAGATTCGCTTTTTCAGGGCTCAAAGTATTCTGTTGGTTAATGGTATTTGAAATTTAATAAAAGAAGCGGTGATCAATATGCGTTTTTTTTTAAATAAACCGATGTCGCGCAAAAAAGTCGCTGGAAATGAAAAAAAGTACAATTTGGCACATTCGACAACATACACACAAGTCGGTACTCCTTGATTTTTTTGCCGTCTTTTGTCACTTAACAGCGGTTTAATCAGTTTACGACTGTCACGACTAACAAGCTATCTTCGTGCAGATTTTTCTTTTCCATTTTTCTTTCATCGCGGACAGTATGAAAACAAAGATTTACGAAACATTCCAGCCCGACATTTAGGGCATCGTATTTTTCCTAGGACGATTGCCTTGATGGCGCCTATAAAAATAAATTAGAAAAAATAAGTATTTTTCTTAATACCGAGGTTGACCGCTTCCTTGACACTTTCATTTCATAACTTTTACCCGTTTGGAAATACGGCAGAAGATCCAACGTGAGTGGTGTTTCATTGCTGCTCGTATGTTAAGTTAAAATATTGAATCTTGTCGGAATTTGTTAAACATATCTCATGTTTAATCATTTTATTATTTTACATATTTTTTAAACATTTTTAAATAATTATATTATTATTGTTATATATTATTGACTATAAGGTAAACATGTTACTACAAATTGCTACCTATCGTTATTAAAAATAGTAAAAAAATATTCAACGTTATATGATATATACATATGACATAGTAGTTTTGTAAAGGAAACCAAAGTTGTTTCTTGCGTTGAAGCCTTTTATTCGCAAGAATGCATTATTCACCAAGCCTCCCCGATCCAGTTCGTCCTTGGCCATACTAATAAGTTCTGAGCCCCATAATATCCCGCTTTAATTTTAAATAAGTCAAAAAGGTTTGAAAAACCCAAATAAAAATTTAACAGATTGAAACTTCATTGCGGTCTACCCCAAGTTAATGCTTCCAACCTTCGTACACACCGGAAGGGTCACGCCCAGTTAGGAACACGGTCACCGAGGTCGAAAATGGGTAATTGACTTAATTTTAATGTACATACTTGAAATAGCATTGCTCTCCTCAAAACGGAATTCATGAACCTATTTTATTACAGTTTAAACGGTTCAAATGACCCAAAACTGAACAGTCAAGAGTACAAGAACATAGATAATAATCGATTATATTTCGTGGTCTGAATGACCAAATAACTTCTTCCAATTAATTAACCTTTTTTATGTAAGGTATTGGTTGAAATTAAAAAGCTAATGCCACGAGCGGGATTTGAACCAACGACCTTCGGCAATTATACACAGATGCCAAGTAGATAATAACTGCAAATTAATAAAAACTTGTGGCCCAGTAAAACCCAAAGTAAATACAAAATAAAAAAATTATAAATATATATATGGGAATATAAATATATATACGGGAAACACAACATCGTGGGAGCGGAATCGGCGATGGACACTCCAATACCAATGCTGGGCATGACCTTTAGGGTTTCAATCCTATTGTTAAATATTGTTGTTTAAAACCTTTGCCCTTTACAATTTCGCATTGCAAAACACAAGACTTGAAATAGGTTGGTAATTGATCTATGATGACTTCTGAGCAAATTAATTTCGCTATTTGTTTACCTCGAGTTTCATGGGATGACCTCATGGAACCTTCAAATCTCAATTGAATATTTCTTTTCTCTACTACCTTAAACAAATCAAAATAAGCAAAGTATTCAGACATCACAATTAACAAATATTAAAATTAAATTTTAGATACTTGTGCTAGCATGAATTTAAAAGAATCCTTTAATTATCATAGTTCATGCAGATTTTACCTTACATGTATATGATTATAAATTCAATTGAACCTTTTAAATTCCATTTCTAAACTGATATACGCCTATTTTATTATTTTGCTATCATTTATTGGGATTATTTTAGCTTGTAATTTAAAAAATATTAAAACATTCTTTCCAAGCATCTGATGATTTAACTGGACGTTTTTTATTGTGTGAAGGTCTAAAATAATATTTTGAGATGATTAGGCAATTAGATTTTTACGTTATTGCCCAATACAATATCATAATATTTGTTTTTTTTTATGTTCGTCTTGTAGGAACTTTAAATTTATGTTACCCTTTTCTCCTGGCGGTAAAAGATATTTTCGATAGAAAATTTCTCTTCTACATGAAAGTTTTTTATGAATTAATTTTACACTGGCCGGGACAAGTCTGAAGGCTGCGTGACGAAAAATGGAGGGTAAGGTCGTGTGCAGCGATTTTTACCGGGTTGACACACATTTATATAAGGAAGGATGAACAAAATCAAGAATAAATCTTTTTTTTTTAATTGTCCGTAAGTAAGAAGTTAGTGGCAAACAAACACTATCGGTGAAGTTGTCGGCGAATGCTTAACTTTAATCGACCTTGAAATACATTAAATTAAAGTTATTATCATATTATATTATATTAAAAAATTTCTGAATGTGAACTTCTACTTTTTTATCTTTTATGTTATCATTAATTTTTTACTGATCGAATGAACTCGAAGTGTCCGTGAATAGAACGGCCAAGTGCAACACTGAACTTGTGACCCTTTTGCATGTAAAAAAAAAGAGAATAAATAAATAAAGTACGACTGAAACTTTTTTACTCTATTTTATTTTCCTTTCTTTTATGTAAACGTGATGAAAAGTATTAATGTAAATGCGATTAGTACTCCTAGTTCCACATTTGTTGTAAAAGCAACGCAGAGTACACTCTCTCTCTCTCTCTCTCTCTCTTTTCTCTCCTGTATCAACATACTTTCTGGTTATAAAACTGCATTATAGCTTTTTTTTAAATTGAGCACACTACTGCTCGTACTACAGTATTTAATATATGACCTTAAACGTTGGTTTATGTATCTTGCTCGGAGAAAAAAGTTCTGTCTATCTCTACCACTATAGTTAAATTTATAGCTCTCTTTATCTTTATATCGCCAATATTTATGTAGATCACATGAAAATATGCAAAGTAAAACAATATTTGACCTTTTAATAAAAACAGCTTGCTGATTATTGATTTAGCATGTCTGTGGTACGTTTATGTTCACCTAAGTGTTTAGTATTTAGCTAATTAGTTTTAGATAGTACATTGGCTGGAAAGAATCTGAAGGTTATGTCAGGTGGATATGGAAACAGATGCACAAATTTTGGCCGCGTCACGAACAAGACGAGACATTGCCGATGATCGTGACTCTAATTCCATTGACGTGTAATTGGTTCTTACCCAAAATTTGTACAATGAAAACTGTACATGACCTTCTCAAAACAAGCATCTTTCCGGCAATTTTGAGGCAATTTAAAATTGTTCGTGTGAAAAGTTTCCGAACATGGGCTTATTCTCAATAACAAAGATTCTTTAGTTTCATGCAATTCCACTATGTTGAAAATCTGAAAGTTATACCAATAGCAACCTTATTTTGCCGCGTTAGCACCGAAATATGAATTCAGAGGTATACACGTACTACTGTTTTATTGGCATATCTTTTTCTTAATCTAAAAGTTTAGCTCATGATCGTCATTGCTGTCTCACAAATTAATAGATAATGAAACAGCCCCAGTAGATATATTCATCGTATTTCCTGAACTTCTTAGCCCTACAGTAGGTTCTGACTTCATGGTATTTCTGTGGCTATGATTCTACAACAAAACCAAACTAATTTTTAAACATCAAATATATTAACGCACTAAAACATTTATCTGGGGTGAACTGTGAAGAGAAATTTTAAACGAACAATTATTTCAATGATTTTTAACGCTTAATATAAATATTTAAAATAAATAAATATGTAATTACTTTATGGTAATCTGTAGTGTGTGAAAGCAATTGTTCGAGGAGAAGTGAATATGGTTTTTTTCCGAGTTGGTGCAATGCAGGGCCGCCGGATTCGAACCCGGGATCTTTATCTTACAGAGATGAGCGCCGTTGTAGCAACGTCTAAAATGTACAGTGTTTGTAGGCAGTTTCTAAAAAATTTAAACAGCTATCTTCATTTATTTTTAATGTAAAATTTACACTATTGCGTCAAGAATTAATTAATTGTAACAATTTCGATCGTATAAGGTTTCCGATCATGTATATAAAATATCGTCTCATAGCGTTTACGAAAAGAGGACAGTTTTAATTAATTTGTTATTTGATTTGAGTACAATTTTTTCAAAGTGATCCAAGAATATTTCGGCACAAACTGGGGATAATTGCGACCCCCATTGGTAGCCCTTTCATTTCATAAATTTATTATTCAATTTACAATAATTCGACAGGAGGCACACTTCAGTGAGTAGAACTATCTTTCGAAAAAGTAAACTGTCATACTCATCCCTCCTCTATTTCTGTGCGTCGGTGACGTGGTCTTGAATTTCTTGTTCATTCGTAGAGTTGAGAGGAACAAAATAAAATAAACCGAAGGTCATGGGTTCGAATCCCGCTAGTGACACCAACTTTTTCATCTCAACCAATACATTACACAAAAAGAATAATTAATTTCTTTGTAGGTTTTTTTTGATAGCGAAACGTCGATAGATAGTTCGACAAGACATGGAAGTAGTTCTAGTTGGTATCGTGAGATGGAGGCACCACGCGGATTTGCGGTCGAGCGATTTTTCAGATCTCGTAGAACGTATTACATTCTATGGAAACAAGGTTTTGCTTGAGCAGCATTCTTGCTTTTAATTATCGATATTATAATACCACGTGTGCACGTTCTGATTAACATCTAAACCAACGGGTACCGTACAATTTCAATCATCATCCTTGCTTAAAAATTCCTTAAATTCTCAAGAGATTTGTGTTTTCTGAAACGTTATTTGCAAAAATGCTAAAAGGAAGAAAAATGTTTTGAGATTATTTTAATCGATAGTCATTCATAATTCTTTGTTTTTTAAATTGCAAGAAACAAAGTAATTTTTTAATTGTTACTGTTATGCAAGATGCTTTCTTTCAGCCTTATCGAATGTGGATAAGCGTCGTCAGATGGATCCTTTCTTTTTTCATTCTTGCTCCTAGGTAGATTTTACTTCCGGAAAATTGGTTACGAATGCACAACGTGTCCAAGCCAAGAGAGCGAGGGAGAGAGAGAGAGAGAGAGAGAGAGAGGGAGTGGGTGGGAGAGGCAGAAAAATTAGGATTTTTACGAAAGTGACAATGACTCGTATGGGAGAAAGTAGAAATAGGTTATTCTGTCCGAGCGGACGCTATGCGTACCGAATAATGAGGGGTCCATCTTCACGCTGTGCCAACAGGAAAACACTGGAAGGGTATTATGCAATTATTACCGATGTAGAAGGAAGTAGTAGTAAGTCAAACAAAAGAGAAACAACAACATGGAAAGTCATTGGAAAATTTATTCTCTTTACTAGGTCCTTAAACGCATGAAATAAATTGCTCAAAATGAATAGGAATATTTGTAATTTATTCTTCTATTAATTATCATTGAACTAGCCAATATATTCTTGTTAGTAGGATAAAATAAAACAGAAAATACGAACCAAAAACAATGAACTGTTAAACCAAATTTTTAATAACCGATTTACTTAAGAGTAGTAAACATTAAGATTACGCATTTTGTAAACAAACCCGTTTCCTCGGCTTATATCTTTATCCACGGAAAGACATAATCTTGAACCACAAGTTCGCAATATTATTATGAGTATGAATCATCGAGGTCACCGGCAAGCGAATATCGCAGAGTCAGTTGGTTCTCAGAGCGTGGTCTCCCGTACTTTAGCCCGATTCTGAGGGACTGGAAGTATCGGTAGGAGGCCTGGTAGTCGATCTCAGCGCATTAGGACGCTAAGGGAGGACAGAAATATTGTCATTGCTGTAAGACGGAGCTCTTTCCATAGTGCCTGCTAGGCATGAAGTACAAGATGGCAAGGCCTGCATCAACACAAACGATGCGTGGGCCTCACATCGTATTCCTCTCGGAGACGATCTACAGCATCAGCCCGCCACCAGCAAATGTGAAGAATATGGTGCAGCGAGCGCCTAGAAGACACCAATTGGAATGTTGTTTTGAGTCACATTATTGTCTGTATAGTGATAGCACGCGATGAAAAGTCTACTGAGAACAGGGGATGAGTACATTATTCCAGTGCTCATATCCGTGCCGTTCGGAAGACTGGAAGACGAACTGGATTCCATATTCTTGAAGGAACCGCAGTCCATTATGGCCAAGGAATTATCAACGAATACACCCCTCAAAACAGGCTCTCATTGGCAAAGATTTTCCATTTCTGGGTGACATTCCCAGGCCCAATCGAGGCAGAGTTAATCATTGTTTAGAAAGCCTGGCAATTTCTCATCTGCCTCATCCCCCATTCTCTCCAAACCTCAATCCCATTGTGCAAATGTGGGATGTGTTGCACACAAAGCCGTTTAGATCAGCAACCGCAGCCAGCTGACCTGCAACAAGTGCATCGTTGCATCTATAGAGTGAAATTTCTGACAACTTTATTAATAGTTATTCAGAAATCGTGAGATGCGGTCTGGTGTGATGTAGGTTTCAGAAAAACGTTTTACTTTATCGTGCCAACGTTTCGATCTTTATTGAGATCATCTTCAGGGCCATTATTAATAGTACGTAATAAAGAGGTTTTAGCTAAGAAATATACACGGTATTAATTATTTAGAAAAGTTATTGTGTCCAATAAACAAACATAATTATGGAATTATAACCTTTCAATATCGTCTTCACAATCCCGTAATTAATGTTGTCCCTAAGTAAAAAACAAAATTTTAATAAGGTTTTGCAATTCACAATAAAAATGCTAGAGAAACTAAGTACCTCAAAATTGGCAATATCCATATTCACTAAGTAAGAAAGTAAGTTTACATTGAAATAGTGAAAATTCATAGGTGTTCTTTGTTTATTAAGCATCTTAAGGATTACAAATGAACACAGAGGGATGTAAATTTACAGTTCCATTACAAGTATACTGTCTCGATTTACCGACGTGACCTGCTGAAGAGCTTTTATTATCGAGAAATTCGAATTACATTTTGAATTGACAAGAGTCGACTATACAAAATATTTCCTTTTTGCCCACCTATTATCTGCTTATACTTGCCTTAAGGCTTACTTCTCAATTCAAAATGTAATTCGAATTTCTCGATAATAAGAGCTCTTCAGCAGGTCACGTCGGTAAATCGAGACAGTTCTGTGTATTTTGATATACTCGGTAATCTGAAATATTTTTCATACCAGTTGTAGAATACGCATGTTACAATTTGCAATTTTTATTTGTTATATTACTCTAAATTTCCACGTATTGTTTACTTCCTTACTGTTTTTTCTTAAAAATAATTACACTATCAGATGGCATTAAAATATGTAAGGCCTAAAAGGTGTAGAACTAATTACAACTTAACTCTTAAATCTTATAAATCAATGTAAGCCATTTCAAAGCGTGTATAATTTCATTAAATACTAACTACATATTCCGTATCGATACTACTTGTTTCCTTTTTAAATTAATCCATCATCCAGCAGGTAGGTAGTGTGCCGAGGCTATCAAAGTTGTTCAGGTGTAGCCATACGTCGAACGAGGGGAGTTCTTTTCGATTCTTACGCCAGTGGATGAATAATAACTTTACATGTTTGTCTTGCCCAGCAACATACGGACAGCACTTGGTGAAATCTCAAATCTTGGCAGGTATGTCCGCTATCTCCCATGACCAGGCAATATCGGAGACATTGTACAATTTGAAATGCTGCTTTTTGTTTCTATACCTTATGCCTGGAAAATATTGTTTTGGGCGAGTCCCCTTATCTTTCACTACACACGGGGTACTCTGCATAAATTTCTGGGAAGTTCCGGCTGATAGCTGCCTTCTTAACTAATGAATCAGGTCTTTTGCTTCTTACATTGACCTTATCACAACTAAAACTAACCGATTTAAATAATGTTAGGAAGTTTCAAAACCCATATTACTATAGGAGTTGTTTCCTGTAATTGACCAAGATTTGTAATAATGTCCGGCTGTCGGTAAAAATAGACGTTTTACGGATTTCTTCTTTTCAATTAATTATTTTGAGGGATTGCTTGAGCATACTTGGATAAGTTTAAATTCCTCCTTAATTATTTAATTTTTCCATCAGCGGATGTGCAATAGTCCATGGAATCGGCACATTTGATTCTACAGTGTCCGGGTGATACCAATGTAGAAAAGATAATTCTGATTCCAGTTGGTCAATTCAAATACTTGCCCTGCCGCGAACCATGAATGTCGAAAGGAATTTCGTTTGCTAATCAGCAGGAAGTTCGAGGCAATATTTACCTACAATCCCTGATTAATCTGTTGGTCATGAGGTGCTTGATTTTGTTAACTTTGCCTCGATTGAAGACCTCGAACCACGCAGCCAGTCCAACAAGCACAAGCAGAATGGCGCCTTTAGTGGCGCCAACCCCCACTGGACCCTTTTCTGTGAGTGTGTATTTTCACCACCATTTTTAACAGTCAGTATTATTTAGACAGTCTTGAGTTCACATGATTAAATAATTCTTTAACCCCTTAAAACAATTAATTACATATTATGAATTTGAATTATTTCATAAATATAACACTTCCTAATCAATAAACAATAATATAAATTCGAGCATATACCGGACATATTTTTTATTAAACAAATTGTGCGCAATTTATAAGTTTTAACGGCTCATTTATTACTTAGAGTGTTGCAATTGTAAAGAAATCAGCAAAATTATTATGTTATGTACAATCTAACTGGCAGTTAGAATAAACTTTCAGCTTTTAAATTCCATTGGGTGTGTCAATGTGGTTACCCTAGCTTTTCAAACCAGTTCTTTTCTAAAAACCGAGATTTTTTAAAAGTACTTTATCCAAAAGCTCAACATTTTTCTTCACCCATGTAAATAATAATCTGAAAAGGCTTGAAATTGTTTTAAGCTGAGTACGTTTTAGGCTTGTTATAACGTTATGTAAATGAAGAAAAAAACCTTTTTTGTGGAATAAACAACCGGCCTGGTCTAATTTCTTCATTCATTGAGCAACACCGAACACCGCCCGAGCAGACTGCCCACCTGGGAAGAAAATCAGATTTGTAATATTTTGAATATAAGAATTGAATGTTTTCTAAAAATAATCACTAACTGTTTTGTTTCGAGACATTTAAACAGTTTCACGCTTCCACTTGATGTCCTTGATCTTGCAACTCGACAACTAAACAGATTCTATTCTGAATATGCATTTTTTTTTGTTGCTTTAGCTATGTGCTGCTATATATGTTTGAGCGTGGAGTTAATTTATTAATTAATTTAGACAATATAGTAGTTTTCTGTTGTTTTTTTAATTATACTTTTTTTCAATTGCTTTATATATATATATATATATATATATATATATTAAAAAAAACAGTTCACAACTAACTTAAAAAACACATTAAAAATAATGAATCATGACTGACAAGGGAACAGCTGTTTTAATCAGGCAAATTTTTGACTTATTTTAGGACATACAGAAGAGGTTGGTTCATGCAACAAAATATGTAAATAACGCAAACAAAGTAATAGTAACATAACTGTGAAATTATATTAAATAGTGTATATATACAATAAACTAGCAAAAACATATAATAAATAATTAGAATAAATAAATCAAATAACATATAACCTGTGAAGAGACTATTTACTCTGAGACTTTCTATACAGAACATAAAAATGTCATCTATGTTGATTTTCCACTCACTGGAATTTAAGTAGCTCAGTAATCAATATATATTTTAAATATTTCAATATACAATTGATGAAAATTTGGCATTATTCAAATTTCAATCTTTGATATAAAGTTTTGACAAAAATCGAGATTGTTAATTAATGATGATTAATTGCATTCACACAAAGTGATTATTTTTGTGGTCATAGAATTGCTGCTGCTGAAGCAAAAATAAATGACTTTACTATTGTTGCCTAATTGAAAATGTTATTTCATTTCGACCTTCACTGACTAACCTTAATGCCAAAAAAGCTAGTCGATAATTCAAAAGAGTGTTTAAAGTGGAAGAAGTGATATCCTTAAAAAAAAGAGAATTCCTTTGCTTGAAAATGTACACAATAAAGGAAATCTCGCATATGACCGTTCCTCCACTTGAATATACTCATTGAAATACCGGGGGGGAAAGTTGTTTTTAGATTTTTGAAAGGATGGAATAAATTAAGCCTTCGGAACAATTATTGACCTGTAGTAGTCGTATTCGGACCTGTCCTTGCTTTCCTAGCCTTTCCTTGTTCCTCTTATGACGGCAGGGAAGTCAGATGTCTCCCGTTGCACCAAGGACGGGGCGCGGTCGTCCTTAACATTCCGACTGCTGGTACCAACGGACGGAGAAATGTCTGGCGGCAAGAAATCGCCTGAAGTCGAACTGTGCTGTAAGCTTGAAAAACATTGAAAGGGAAAAGTACTGTCAGGGTGAAGATGAATCCTTCCTAAGGATGAAGGATCCTTTACTAATTTTAATCAAACACTTAGTACTGTACCAAATCATACCAGATTTTATGTAACTATGGAAATTAATTTATATAATATATATACTGCCACATGATTGCACAGAAGCGAAACGATGAATTAGCAAGGTAATGCAAACCCAAAGTTACAAAATCTTTGTCGTATACATTCATTATTCATAAATCCTATCTGATCTTTCCGATCTGCTTATTCTATCTTTTGCTTTGTGCTTCTGGATATACTTTATTGACTATTTTCCCAGGAACTGATCTCTGCTGATCAAGACGAGCTAAGACGATTAAACAGGTTCATCACCTCACTTCAACAAAGGATATCACAGTATAAATCTGTAGAAAGTTCAATCTCATTTTATTCCAGTTTAATTCAGTGTCCAACGGTTTGAAAATTCTTTACATAATTGTGAGACGAAGGTGTAACATGCTTATGTATTAGGTCCAATCCAGTTTAATACGGTTTAAGAACAGGCTAATTACATCACGCGAAGCAAGGTTAACCAATAGATGAAACCCGTTTTTGATGATGTTATTACTCATTCTCTTAATATTTGCATGTCCTTCAAATTATGAATCATCTTTGGCCAAGGGTGGCCCACAGACTTAAAGATATATTTTGGATTTCATTAAACCAGCAGTAAATTGGAAAACATATTTCAAGGTAGTTTAAGATTTTACATTCACATTAACATATTTCATTAATACGAATCTGAATATATATAATAGAATATTTTGTTATTTGAATTCTATTTTTCGGACGTCTTTCAGCTTTGTAATTCGTTCTAAGTAATTTAATATGTTGGTGAAAAAATAATAATAAAATTTGAACATTGCTATTATAAAACACATTAGAATTTTTATTTTTTGTACAGACGTACTCAAACCCAAATAGCTATACTAAATGAAATAATATGTGCTTGACTGGAAGTAAAAGTAGTAAAAAATAAATTGACGCATATAGTATCAATTATTTTAAAGAAGATTGGAAATAAGGTTGCTATGAATACAAATATTTATAAGCCAGAAGAATTGTTCTACTGTATTTTTCCACATTTTTGTGCCTTTTTTACATTAAGACCTTTTTCGGTGTTGTTACATTAAGACTATAAATAATACAAAGGAAAAAATAAATAAAACATGGGTAAAACACAACGACTTTATTTTAAAAAAACTTACATCTAGAATATTTTACACACATATGTACACGACAGCAGTGCCTAGAAAAGAATTGATTTAAACTAACTTATTTCTTTCCCGAATAGTCTAGGGAGTATGATCCAGAAAAGATATCTAAGGTTTTAACAGAAGGGTGGGTGGCGAATTGAGCAGGGTTCAGATAAGCCTGGGGGTTGAACCTGTGCTGCTGGTACTGCGGCTGTTGGTACTGGGGCTGTTGGTATTGGGGCTGTTGGTATTGTGGTTGTTGGTATTGGGCCTGTTGGTATTGTGGTTGGGGCTGGTAATACTGGGGTTGCTGTTGCGGCTGGTAGTACTGGGGCTGAGGCTGGTACTGCTGGGACTTGTAGCTGGTCTGGTGGTACTGCTGGGGCCTGGAGACAGACTGGGGTGCCGGCCTGTTGTACTTTTCGTTTTTGTAGTATACGCTGGGGTCCTCGCGGTACTGGCCGTCGTCCTCCTGGCCTTCGGGAAGCGCGGAAGGCTGGTTCTGTGTGAGCGTCGGCGGTGGCACGTTTATGTCACTTCCGGCAGGTTCGAAACCGCGTTTGCTCGCTCCATACTCAACTTCTCTTACCTAGGAATAAAAATGATAGTTTGTAATAATGAATGGACAAGTTGAACTAATTTCAGTTCACTTAAAATATTACAACACCGTGATTATTTTAAAAGCTTCTTCTAGGATAACTATTTTACCAATTTAAATAAAATAAACGTTGAAAACTTTGAAATGTTGCCTCTCAAGAGTTCAAGAAGAAAATCTTTCATTTTCGTTAAGTAGTGAACACTTAATTAAGGTTTGAGTAAATTGAAAAATGGCAAAAGGGAGGGAAAATTGTGTTGGGAAAAAAAGTGCTGTTGAGATAGAAAGGTGGTGTCTGAGTGGATCGAGTCACCACGATAGCACAAGTGGTAGAGCAGCGGCATATCTAGCCGAAGATCGTGGGTTCGAATCCCGCTCGTGCCATTGACTTTTTAACTCAACTAAAAACTTTAATTAATTGTAATTTAATTGGCAAGCGTGAAATTAGTGAAAGTAGTGAACACTTTTAACTTTTGTTTTAAACCTGTGCTTTCTATCCAATCCCGTTCTTACCTTAAACCAACGCCTATTTGACGAACAGCTAAAAATTAATTTCTAGTCATTGTGAATAGTATTGAGACAAAGTATACATTAATACTCAAAGTGGGCGACAACAGATTTAAATTAATGAGTTGGGTTTAAATCAATGAAATTAACCATATCGTCGTTTATCTTTCAATAATAAATTATTTTTCTAATCATACTCTCCTGCTCCGATTGTAGGTACTAAATAACTGATTTCTGCAGTGAAATGCACATTTCTATTTAAAAAATAAATTTTATAAGAAAAAATCTGTAAAATCAATCAAAAGCTTAAAATGCCATTACTGTATAAAAGGAAACTTGATTTAATAATATCATTTATGTACTTAATTTCCTTCAGTTATTTAACAATAAAAATCAAATAAACAAATCAATATTATCAATTAAAAAATACCAGTAAGTTACAGATCTGGCATGCGGTCATCAAAGTAAGTAACATTTGTAACGTATGCCAAGCTTTCAACCTTTATTATGGCAATAATTGGTGGTTACCTCTCATTTGGTTACATACCTGTATGTATTATTGTTTTTTACCGATATCGTCATAAGATTTTACTTTTAATATTGTGACTAGTAAGTAGTTGTTATCTGGTAATTAGTGTGTTATTTATTATTAATTATAAACGTTGAAGGCGACCTCAATAAAGGTCGAAAGCTTGGCATAAGTTACAAATGCTACTTGTTTTGATAACCGCATCCTACAGATTGATAACTTCCTGGTGATATCCTGACAGTCGATTCATCCTTCTTTCGTCAATTAAAAAATACTTTATTCTGTTATTATTGTAAGATAATGATAAAGGAATGTTTCAATTTTTAATTATTAAATGGCAGGCTTAATTTCAGCGCGAACAAGCTTCACATTCCAGACCATAACCGACTCAGACCTCGAGACAGTTTTATGTAACATCGCCCCCCAAAAAACCGTGTCGAAAGACTTGTACCATATTATTTTTTCAAAATCTTCGGAATATGTAGAAACGCTTTTGTAAACAGGAGCGAACATAATTGACCCACGGGATTCTCATGTCCCATTTATGAAAGGTGACCCCACGCACGCTTCCCATCTTTTCGTTATGTTTCAAAAAACCATTAATTAACCAGTTGTGTATTTTTCTTGTATTTTTTGTATACAATTATTTTTGCAACGGTATATGTTGCAAGAGTTTTACTATAAACTTTGTGTTATATAACCAATTGGTTTCCTTTTATCGGAACGCATAAATTAAAATCCAAAATCACCCACAGTAAAATAATAAAAGAAACGCTATTAAAACTCCGTTAAAATAGAAACTTGTAAACTTTCCAACTTAGGCAATTTATTACATGATTCAAAAGATCACATTCTTGCCAATAAATGTATTATTTTTGTGTTCTAACGTAAGTTACATAAATACTATGAGATTTTTACGTAATGAGCCTGAAATTTGGTTTCGTTAAGATTTTTTTACAAGTTCTAAAACTGTAGTTTATTTAATGGACATGGAGATTTGTCTGAAATCGATCAGCAAATGGTGACGTTTTCATAGTTTCAAGATTTACCGAGAAAAATTTTACACAAACTTTATAGTTTAGGTCCTTTATTTATTATTAATTAATACTTCGTTTTATTTCAGCAATGTTTTTGTTAAATTCGAATTGACTTAAATGGATTTCTTTTAGGGGTCTGTGGAAAGGACCTGATTTGACGCAAATGGATATTATACTTTAGGGCTAACATACAAACATGCAATATTTTGTCACACTGCATTTAATAACAAACGTCATATTGTACGAAATAGTGGGAAATTAGTTATGAATAGCTTTGTGTATTATGATTTTGCAAGCTTCAACTTAACTGTGGTTTCTATTTGGAATTATGCATTTAAAATGATATATCTTTTGTTATGTTCAATTTCATGTAATTCTTCAAGTGGCTGAATAAAAAAAAACACACAATACACTGCCACAGATATTTTCTTACATATTTCCATGACGGATTTTATCGTCAAACGTGTAAGACCGCGTCGATCTGGAATTAAAACCTCTTTGCCACAATTATAAACGCCTAATTATAAATTTTCACCTTTCCAGAATCGTCGACGTAACCGTACTTCCCGTAGACTTCGCCGGTCGGGTACTTAGTCTCGATTTTGAAGCTGCCATCGGCCGCTTCGTAACCGTACGAGTAGGAACCGTCGTCGTTGTGCCTGTTGATCTGCTTAAGGATCGGCACTGGGGTCGTGTACTGCTGCGCCCATGCTGCTCCTATCAGCAGGCAAGCTGCGAACAACTGAAAACAAAATAAAACGTTATAAATTATCATCTAATTTCCCACGCATTGTTTTATTCGGTTCACATTTATTGTTGTGCTACATTTCGAAATTCAGTGATTACGTAACGGGCCTTAAGTGTTTTATTATTATTATTATTATTATTATTCAAGACACGAATTTTTGGCTTGTAATTAAACGTGAATTAACATAGTACACTTTCACCTTTTCTATTTGTCAAATTTAACTTTAAACAGAAGCAGCAGTATTGTTACAATATATGCTCACATATTTATAAAATGTATCTACATAGTTTGTCAAATTGAAGAACACGCTGTTGTTTGTAAATCATGACAATCGGTCTAGTTTAGCACGTGTTGCAAGGTTTTTTCGTGTATTTCTTCCTACCCACTATGAACTATTAGCATTTATCCTTGTGACTAAACTGTTGCCGGGACCGAAGCAGGAATGAGGAAATTAATCATATCAATAGGGAATTATTCCATATTTAAACTGCGGAAATTCCAAATCGATGATTGGATAGGAGAGATTTAGTGGGTCATTAATAAATCACATCTTAAGAGGCGGAATTTAACAAGTTTATTAGTACGCATGTTTTGAATAAGTCATAAGTTCTTCCCTTTTTAAATACCGTTTTCCGTTTTCAAATACCAAAACTTTCTACAATTAGTTTTTAGTTCAAATGAATATACGCAATTTTGCATCTTATATCACCATCCACAACCTTAACCCACAAAACACAGAATAGTACTTTCAGCTTTTGGTAAAACAATTTTATAGATATATTGGTACTTATAAGTTATCTTAGAAAACGTATGAAATCGGCATAGGTCGGTCTTCAGTCGCGCGTTTAATTACCTTAACGCGTTTCGGCCTTGCGCCATCTTCAATGAGAAACTGTATTGTTTTATTATTTATTCATAATAACTATCTTGCCATTTATTTTTTGTTTAAAAACATTTGATCTGAAAATGAGTAACTATCGTGGTCATGTAATCTTAGATTCAAAAAGTTTCAAAAGAATAAATTATGGAATGATGTTTATTAACGTTTTTTTGGGCAATTTTAGAAAAAATATATGTAAGGCAAAGAATTTTTTTACACACATTCGGTCCGAAATTTTAGTTAATATTATATGTATATTATAATCGTGTAGACCAATAATGATTTAATTAGTATTAATATCTGTGATTTTCAAAGAAAAATAAATTGAAATGTGATTTTTTTTTTTTGGATAGCGGTATTTTTCGTATGAATGAAAGAACTAGGAAAAGTACCATAAACCAGAAGCCTGCAGAGTTTGGGGGTACAAAGAATCCTCTTCTTCCTCTCCCGTCATAATCATCATCTTCAAGAGTTATGCTGAGGTGCGAACACCGGAATACTAGCGTGGCAACTACGTGTGTCTGACGACTCGGGCACTTCGGTCTCAATTTTACCAATTTTGGTCAGATAGTTGCATCCTTTTTTTAAATATTTTTTATTTATAATATAAGCTCTATCTAGCTAGCATTCACAAAGGTAACAAGATGTATAATAAAATAATATGATAAAAGTTATAGACTATCACGCAGAAGCAATTGATTAGATCATTAAGGATTTTTTTAAGTATATAAGGAGTGTTAGAAAAATCACAGGAATTGAGTTTCCCAACGATGCTACCTCATGTAACCATGCGATGGCGTTCCAAAAAAATGATCTCATCAAGCACGTTGAGGAAAGGCATGAGCGAATCTCCAGAGAGGAGCTTTGAGAATTGAGAACTTACCATACATACGAAGGTGAGACAAGCAACATGACAAAGATTGAAGCTCAGTAAAAAGAAGCCTAACAACATAGGTAAAGTAATCAGGTGCGCCCAATTTGAACGAAAAAAAGAGTAGCCCTACTCTAAACAGATTAATGTCACTGTTAATAAATGGATCCCAGACAATACTCAAGAAGACTGCTGACCAATGACTGATAAAACATTTTAATAGCGAAGGGGTTACCGAAAGCTGAAGTAAAACTTTTGACAAAACCTAGATTTTTAATTTTGCAAGTTGTACACATGGTGTTTCATACTACAAATGAGCTTTTAACGTTATCCTTATTCAACGCGATTTTTTAATAAGGATCGCAACTGGGAGGTTATATGAATCTCCAGGAATATGGTACTTTTGGAAAAGCCTATGTCTAAATAGGTTGGGTTTGAATTCAGGGCAGCTAGGATTCGAACCTGAGACCCCAGTGTTGAGTCTCCGTATGAACTCTCTAACCGTTGCGGCCAGTGAAAAATATTCAGTTATTGAATTGTTTTGGAAGAGTCAAATTTTTAGAAAATTAGCCATAAAGTGCGAAATATTATTTATTTTATTTTTCTAGCGTTGTTATGAGCATAAATCATATTAAAATAATAATAAATTAATAAAGGTTTGTTTTGAGGGTTATTTAAATATTGGAAAGGCCAACTATATTTTAGGTTAGTCGATTGTTTTCTTTAATTATTTGTTGAACTTGTTGTACTGATAGAATTTCGATGCGAGATGTTTATTATTTTCAATTAAGAAACTTATTACATCTTGTTTTACGTGTTATAGTTGAAAATGAAAAATATCCGTTTTGTAACATTACGCGAATATCTAATATGAATAAATGCGCAACAATTCGAAAAGAGATTTTTGTCCTGTATCATTAGTTTGCCCAACAGAAATGTAGGACGATTTCCCTTGATATAACCTCTATTTTAAAACGCTGTATAAGGTTAATAACTCGATCGTAATTGGTTTAACAACCGTTGTGGAATTCTTTTGTCGAACGGAGCTGGTGGTCGCGGAACGGAGGAATTCGACGGACGGTAAACGTCCTTGCACCTCTCGCCTTAAAGGATTTTTATGACATTGCGAAACCTATTACGTCTAAATTATGGGATGATTGTAGTACAAGCAAGGATTTGCATTTTCGACTCGGATTTAAGCAGAATCAAAGTTGAGCTTCGACCGAACTTCACTGTCCTCACTACTTGAATTAGATAGAAAAATCAAGACCAAGTAGAAGAATCAAACGAAATAAACATATCTTAAGGATTTCGTTTCGCAAGTTGATAGCTTTTCAATCGTAATAAAAACTTGTTTTAAAAAATTGAAAAAGTTTCCTATTATTTTAGAATGTAAGAACAACTAGTTAATGTTTCACGGTATATACCATAGCGTTTGATTATATTATATACTTTCTGCCAGAAGATTACCTTCTACATTAGTATTAATGTAATAATAACGCGTTATTGTGTTCAATTTTGTCTTTTAAAACGAAAATAGTATTATTCTTTTATTTATCGCTGTTCTCTAATTTTAACAAGAAGTTCGCCTGACTGTGATCTATTTTTTATGCTGTCTCAATTGTGTAAACTCGAACGAAGATTTGATTAGAATTAGTTCATGCTTGATTGCATAAATAATCTGTTATTATATAAATGAATTATTTATGCATAAGCATATTGTATAAATAAGCTGCCTGCCAAGGTTTAAGAAGGACAATTCAAAATCGCTATGTTTTTTGTACAATTTTCAACTATACTTCCCCTTAAAGTAAGACTTTTTACTCGAAAAATAATAATCTGGCAGCATAAATTTATACAACTATATGTTGAAGGACAAATAATAATTCAAAAATGGCGTCCAAATTTTCGCATAATGTTTTGATAGTTTTGATTAATTAATTAATTAATATACCGGGGATTAATTAAATATATCATCTTGTACGTCATTTAACAGTTTTTGTTATAATACAAATAATTAGTATATAAATTGAATCTTCTCATAAATAGTTTATTAAATATATATTTAAAATATTACCGTGATACTAAGTCTAAGCTTAAAATAAAATTAAAAT
Organism: Cimex hemipterus; assembly: GCA_039619505.1. NCBI lineage: Eukaryota > Metazoa > Arthropoda > Insecta > Hemiptera > Cimicidae > Cimex > Cimex hemipterus. The sequence goes on along the minus strand of CM077103.1, from coordinate 32,595,888 downwards.
TAATTTTATTTCGAATAATTTATTTATGATTTAAACAGGAATGTTGCATGTCCGTGAAATATTTTTGAGTTGTCTCAGTTGTTTAAACTTGAAAGAGAATTTGGTAACTTAAATGTTGTTCAGAAACGACTATGCAAATAATTTATGTTGTTTAAATTTATACGTATCAATGGTCTCATTTTATAAAATTAAACTTTTTAATATAATTAAATTGAAAAATTTTACACATTCTTTTATCTTCAATTATTATTTTTCTTAAATGGAGGAGAGATTAAAATTAATCCTTTAATCTCAGCTTATGTTTAAATTATAACGTTTATAGTTTAAATAAAAATTTAAAAATGTACACTGTTAAAGGTAAATTAATTGTTACTGCCCTACTATTTTATATTAACATATATTTATTTAATTGCATTGTTTAGGTTAAGTCCCCCAAATATTTAGACAAGTAATTAGAAGTAGATATTGAAATCATTAAAGTTCGAAAAATCTGGTTTTACTATGATGTCCTCTTTTATGTTAATCGCTGAATTTAATTGTAACCGTTTATTCAAAAAGTTTTGGAAGGGCAAAATAATTTGTCTAACTCAAGGTTATCGTTCGTCATTATTGTTATCTTTATTGAATTTTTTTTAGTAAACAAATACTTACTGTGTAAAACGTTGTCATAGTTGCCTTTCTTTCAGTTAGGTATGACTCCAAAAGGACCCGCCCAGTCTTATATATAGAGTAGTTCCCCTCTCTAGATCCGAAGGGGGGATCGCAATTCAACCTGCACACCTTTTGACAGCACTTGTGCACCTTTGTGATGCCCACGAACAGCCTGGGACGGGGGTCGAAAAGTCGGGGAAGAGTGCGAGGGTGGATTCGGATCTTACATTTTTTTTTTGGGGGGGGGGTGACAAGAGCATGAAGAATTGGAACCAGGGTTGCTCGTGTCAACTATCGAATTAAGATTAATTAAGGTTTTTAGTTGAAGTAGTAAAACTTAACTTAATTAATCGTAATATATCAATTTGTCAAGCGGACCACGAAATTAGTGAATTTATCAAATTAAGTTTCATTAAAAAAACAAGGGTGCAATTGGATTTTAAATTGGTCAAAAAATGACAAAGTTATGGCCAAAACGCATTTGAAAAAACGCATTTTATTTCTTTCCATGTTAATTCAAATAATTTGCTTCTTAACCAAAGTAAACATTGATTAATCTTTTTTTAGTGCATATCTTAATCCCTAGAAGGAAATAAATTTTACGATAGTATTTATTCGCTACATTCAGTATTCCATTCAAACCGAACCGAAGAACACTTTTTTCCGATCTGCAGCGAGTACGACTGATTTATTGATAGTGTACAAACATTGACCGAATATGCTGTATACTTATTATCCAGAAAAATGAAAAAAAAATTAAACAGTCTAAAAAATATTAAAGAAGTAAGTTTTGTTTTTTTGATAGCGTTGTTGGCTCAATGAGCCGGGTCGTCTAAAAAAGAACACCCTGTATAGTAATTCGAGAGAAAATTTTCAAAATAAGCTCAATTCACATTTGTTTAAACATTATTTTTTATTTTTCACCAGTTTGTAAAGAATTTCAACTTGCAAAACTTACCAAAAAACAAAGGCAAACTTAAAAATACCAAAAGCAAAAATTTAAATTAATTTAAATTAATTTAAATTGACAAATTTATGAAATATAATTTCTTTGTAGACGTCCTTCGGTTAAGTTCCTCGGTTAACCGCAAGTATATTAAGTTTCAAATACTTAGTTGCAATGTTAAACAAAGTATTTTTTATGAAAGGTAAAAAAATTAAAATAAACCCTAACTTTTTTTTTGCAGTTATAAGGATTAAAATAAAACGATCAAATATCAATTACATCACAGCATTTATGCTACCGGGCTATCACATTCACCTCGGAATGAAAGTCACGTGGCTGTACTCATTAACTGAAATATGCTTGTTAAAATCGGTTCCGGGATCAACGTTAGCCAATAAATCTCAAGAAACTATAAGTCATAACTATAGGAATTCGGCTAATGTTATCTTTCTGTAGCATTTTACCAGAGAAGATTACTTTTATTTTTCATTTACGGACAGTTATTTACTAAACGGTTGTCCCAATTCGGTTAGAGAAGAATTTTGTACAAATGTTTTATAACAGATGTATTCTTGGATTGTTTTAATCCGCAAAGAATCATCTTTTCCCAGATTAAAACGCCATTAATGCTACGGATTGTCGGACAGTCGATCTAGTGAAATCACAGGTGGAAAGTGTTACTTGCTATTCGGGAAATTACACAACTCTAACGTCATACTAAGTGAAATGCTTTCTTTAAAAAAAATCTATTCATACTACATACTAAAAATATCCAATATATTCAATGGCTTTCGTACTGTCTGCTCAGCCACTGTATTTTTACATTTTTCCCACATTGCATCATATAAAAACGTGTATAATTTTTAAGCTATGTTTCTTATTTTGAATTGATGGTCAAGACTTTCACTTCACCTATTAAATTTTCTGGTCACACTTGGAATATGACGCCTCTAATCATAATAATATGACATCATTGAATCCGTTATAAATGTCATATGATTATACAACGTTCCCGAGAAGAACGAATATGTAAATAAATCCCAGATCTGTTTCACTATACATTTTTTTCATGGTCGGATAAAGAAAAATTATCTTAAATTTTCTATTATTTCGTGCACTAATATCACTGTTATTATATTTATTCCTTAATAGTTGTAAGTATTGCATCATAAATAATTTTCATAACAGACGGTTCTCCCCATCTCCTGTTGTGATAAATGTTTTTGACCACCCTGGGCAAACTAGCTATGTGCTGATTGTTATTGCACATGATATGAGTCATTCTCTATCAATGTGTACTTATGTATATTTTGATATTTGACCTACCTCCGTACACTAATCAAAACTTCCGTATAAACCTAGGTACCAAAATAGTATGAGAACGGGAGGGAAACACCTCTTTTTAAGAATGGCACCTCATGCTCTTTTGGTACACAAATGGATCTAGAGCACAAGAAGGTACCAGAGCAGAAGTATTTGGCCCTGGAACCAAATTCTCAGAAATCCAGTATCTTCCAAGCTGAGATTCATGCAATCGAAAGATGTACCCAATTCAATCTAAGTAAAGGGTACAAAAAAAAGAACATAGCTATCATGTCACAACAAAGTCAGCCTCTGCTGGGTCCCAGGACACACAGGAGGAGAAGCCAATGAGCAACTATTTTAGTGTATTTACTGAAAAAATACTGTCCATTGGCGGATAGTGGTCAATGACCTGGTATGGTCGGGCGAATGACTATATCTTCAAGTCATGGTATAGTTACCATGAAGGGCGGGTTAACGGACAGCTCTTTGGAATGACCACGATATTAAACATTGTTTTCATGAGAGTTTTAACGTCATTATAAATTCACCTATATTACCCCTACAAATTACAGGTGCTTTGAATGCCGACTACTTAAATTAAGCCAAAAATTCGACGTGCTAATTAAAAAAAAATGTTTCAAAATGACCCAGAAACTGATTTTTTTAAGTTTAACTGGCCATTTGTTAATAGCGCCCAAAATTAGAAACATTATGTCAAAATACTTGGAAGGACGAGTTCAAAGAAAGAAGATGACCGTGTTCCTGTACGGAACTGAAATCATCTTTGTCTATAAACAGACCGTCCGATTGGAGTAATTTTTAAAAATGGAATACAGCTTATTTGCCAAATAACTTGAATAATTCATACGTCTCGACATCTCAATGGACAAGGAAGCAAACCCTTTCTCACGGGCCGTCATTCAAAAAGCTTTCAAGTGTCGTTTTCAGCAGACCGACGTGCGGCGACGGTAGATTCCGACCTGATATCCTTATGCAATTGCTCTTTGGGACAATTATTTTATTACAAAACTGTAAAATTACCTAAATAAGTGAGAGAGTGAGAGTATGAATGAAAGAGGAAGAAAGGAAAGATAAAAAGATAGACAGATAGAGAAAAAAAGGAAGGAGTTGGAATGAGGAAGAGATGAGTGAAAGGAATGTGGAGAAGAAGTGAAAAATAGGGATGGATATGCAGGGAGGGCGAGAGATTGAGAGAAACAGGAAAAGAAGCAAAGAGAAGAAAAAAGAGGACGAAAGAAGAAGTGAAAAAAGAGAAGGATTCAATAGTGAAACGCTAGTACATAGATAGATGTAAAAATAGGCCTTTTTAAAACTTAATGCGAGTAGGAACCATCTTTTTTAAAAAGGATTGAACTCCCCACTCACCCCATCATTTTTATAATCTCTGGAAAAATAGTCTATTGCACAGATAAATAATGAATATTTTGGTTAGCAGAAAATATATGGGTTAGGAAGTCAGTAGTGCGTTTGAGTGAAAGATAGAACAAGAACGTAACTAACTTCCTCACTGAAGTTCCCGTGAAGCCGAAATGAATTTGAATGTACGGTAAGACAAACCCAGAATAGGGTGACCTATTGTCGATCAATTCAAAAAATCTTTTGATGAACACATGTATATAATGTGGGAGGTTTATGGGTCGAAGCAATTGAGGTCATCGCAGGCTCTGTGCGCATTTTGTTAAACTGAAAGGAAATATCTTGTTAATTATATTTGATTATTGTCTATTCTAAAAATCGCCAACCATTTATTTTGAAATTCATTTATTTTACAATAAAAATACCACAGAAACAATGAGTGTATGGAAAAATGCTTTTTGCGAGCTGCGCTTTCGGTATTGTAACAGCAACATCAAAACTTGCCTGTATTGACATTTTAAGTGTGACTATTACGTAATTTCGTTTTTTAATATTCTCAAAAATCCTTTCAATCTTTATGGGGTGAATTAATGACTGAAAGTTTCTTTCACTTAGATTAATGTTTTTTCCAGTTATTATCTATTGTGGGAAATTTAAAGGTGGTAGATTAAAAACAATTATATTTCACAAAACTTGTACTTATACTAATTTTTTCCTACTCTTCTAGCCTGTAATGTTTTTAGTGGTAATAACGAATTAATGGCGTTGGAAAAATATTTCTGAACAAAATGGCTCAACCAAATTAGGTCATTACTTCTTGTAATGTATGGACTCAGAGAACAATTTGATTAATTTATTTTAGTGGGTTATTTTTAAATTAATACGCTAAATGTTCCTAATATTCAACTAGAAGCTTTGCTTTAGGAAAGAATAACTCTATTGAGCATGGTTTTCATATTGACCAACTTCGATCAAACCGCTATCAACAGTTCATGTACTCGCGGACCACACAAAGAAATTTTGCAATGTAATCTCTCTCACTGTATTTCACAAACCGGCGTCGTTGCGCGTTTAGGCGTAAACAACATAAACTTTCTATAAAATATTACGGATAAATCAAATCTGATATATTTCAGCATACACAAATTGCGTCTTTGTTTCAAGGTGAAACGATATTTCAAGATAGACAACACAAATTGGAATTCGCTAAACGTTTCTAATAACATCTAATTAATTAAGGCTTTAAGTTGAGATACGAAAGTTAGTGTCACGAGCGGGATTCGAACATACGACCTTTGGCTAAGTACGCCGCTGCTCTACCACTTGAGCTATCGTGACTTTGATCCCTTCGAGCACTAACTTCCCATCTCAACCACACCGATTGAATTTTCCCTCCTTTTTTCCATTTTTCCTTTTTTATCTCAACTTAAAGCCTTAATTAATTGGATGAGATTAATTGGTCAATCTGATTGCGAAAATAGTGAGTTTCTAATAATTATGAAAGGAAATCTTCTCAACTTGCTTTTTTAGTTCATTTATTCGCCACGATTCATTCTTTAAAGTTTTGCCTGTAATCAGTTATGCTTTGACAAAATCTTCGATCGTCCCCGCGTGAAATTACAGAAAAATAATTGTTTAATCTACTTTACACAAAAAAGTTGAACAAATTAATTATCCCTTACAAACTATATACTTGTTTACAGTGGATTAACACACTCAAAATAAAAAGTAATCTTTAAATAGTAACAAACGTACCTCCTATCACGAGAAAAAACTAACAATATTAAGGATTTAACATTATAAGCATAACGGACAGTTGTCATTATCAGCATCTTAACATCTTTGTATTTAATTGGGGAAAAAGATAAAATAATAATCAATTATATTTCGTGGTCCGATTGACAAAATAACTTCATTCAATTCATTGATCTTTTTATGTAAGGTATTGGTGGAAATGAAAAAGCAAGTGTCACGAGCTGGGTTCGAACCCACGAGTTTCGTTAGACACGCCACCGCTATACCGATTGAGTTATCGTGACTTCAGTCCGCTCGGATACCGAATTCCCATCTCAATCCCACCTTTCAAATTTTCTCTCCTTTCTGCCATTTTTCAAATGTCGTGTAATCGGGATTCTACTCTTGGCAACAAATGAAATGGCCACGGAGAGCATTAGTGAAGATATACTTCCTTTTAGTAAATCCATTAGAGTTCGTGGTCCAATTGACCAAATAAGTTCTTTCAACCTTCAAGTGATAGAGCGGCTGCGTATCTAGGCGAGAAGGTCGTGGGTTCGAACGCCGCTCGTGACAGTGACTTTTTTATCTCAATCAATACCTTAATCGAAAAAATAATAATATTACATTTTAACATTGATAAAAAATATTTTTATAGTTTTTTCAAGTTTTTATCGTTAGGATGCTGATTTCAACTGGTAATATTAAATATTGTGTTTATATTTATAAAGGCTTAGTTGTATATCTAGTGTTTATATTATGTACATCAGATCTATAGTTTATTGTTTTACATATCATGTTTTTCATTTTTAACACGTTGATACATGATAAATTATAATCAATTAAATCATTAGTTTTTAATAACTAAAGTTGAGAATATTTATCATAAATTCTATTGTACACATATTTACACCAATTTGTAATTTATTGATTTGCATACAATGGAAGTCACACATTGCAGATATTCCACATTTAATATCTGGGAATACCAGAACTTGTACTGAACGTTTTTCATAGCAGCATTCGCAAAACAACTAATTTTTAACCTATAAATTGTAGAGTAAATATGCTTAGTTACATTGAAAATTTGTTTGCTCCATTTTAATTTTTTTTTCAAATAAAGACCATTTAACAATTTCTTCACGATCCAATTAAACATTTTTACCTTTCGGATGTTTTGTACATTTAATTTTTACATTAATTCATTGATAGATTATTGAATTATTAATTATTATTTAATAGAGAGAGAGAGAGAGAGAGAGAGTGAAAGAGAGAGAATAATAAGAAACAGACAAGTGGAATGAGAAATAGAGAGAAGTGAGAAAGAAAAGGAAAAGGGGAAAATATAAAAAAAGAGGTAGCAAGGGAACGTATACGAAAGATGGAGAAAGAGAGAAAAGTAGAGTAAACGATAAAAGAGTGGAAGAGAAAGTAGTGAGAGTAAGAATAAAAGGCAAAAGAGAAAAAGTGAGATAGACAGTAAAGGTAAGAAAGAAAAATTGGAAGGTATAAAGAAAGAGTGGTCACAAGTAAAAGAAAAAGGGATAGAGAGAAAGCGAAGGAAAGAGGAAAAAATAAAAAGGAGAAAAAGAGTAAATTGTAAAACATACTATAAGTACTGAAAGGAAGAGAGAATGAATGAATTAATATAGTTTTCTTTAAGATATCTTAAATTTATTTCACAGAGGGATAGATAGGGAGGTTAGAGGAATATGAATGAAAGAAATGAAGAGAACGAGACAGAAAGAGGAAAGTTAGACGAAGAGGACGACGAGACTAGTCAGAGACAATAGAGAAAAACTGTTCAAATTAAATGTGGGTACAGGAAAAAGACTTAGTGAGAAAAGTTAAGAACGCTAGTGAGATTACGACAGGGAGAAGGAGAGAAAGAAAGGGAGAGTAAAAGACAGAAGAGCGAAAGAAGGAGAGATAAAAAGAAAGTCAAAAGTAAAAGATAATTTGAAGAAGGGAGAGTCAAAGATGAAAGAGAGAAGATTGAAACGTAGGTGCATAAGTGTGTGTGTGTGTGTGTGTGAGAGAGAGAGAGAGAGAGAGAGAGAGAGAGAGAGAGAGAGTGAGAGAGCGAAAGAGAGAATTGGGTAAAGTATCTATCAGGAAAAACTTAGAAATAGAAGCAAATCAGTTCATAGAAAAAAAAAGCAGATCTTTTAAATACTAATAGTTGGAGACTTAATTATGTTTTACTCATATTTTATTAATATGTACGTACTGAGAGATGAGGGAGAAATATTGGGAGGAGAGAAAAAGAAAGTGAGCAATACATAATGACATGAAGGGCGGAAGTGGGATTGAGATTAAGGCTACCATAAATACGAGGCGACATAATTATAGAGAGGTTGATTAAGAAAAAACGAGCGGGAGAGATGGAGTTTTCTATGCGTGAGAGGGACCATGCGAAACGAAAACCGGTCGGATTTTAATATTGTTCAAGTGCTAACAGAAAAACAGCATACGGATCCGAAACTTTTCCAAACAAAATTCGAGTGCAAAGCGAAATCTAAGTGAAACGTAGACAGAACAAGAGATAAATCTGTGATAAAGAAAGTGGGCCGAGAGGCCGGATGTCATACATTCTTTGAGCATAAAAATTAGTTTTTTTGAATTTTCATTTACGCTTAAGTGACAAGTGATTTGCAAAGTATTATCGCAAGATGGTTGAGAAGTGGGTATATTATTAGAAGGCCGTCAATGGCAATGATTTGGCCTCACATTCCGATCGTGCCTCGATACGATTCGCTATTATGCGAACAGGACCATTTTCATTCCATCATCAACTGGTAGGTTTCGACATTACATTCATCGCTGTTAACTTTGCCTAATTTTTTGTTTTTATTGGATTAGAATAGAACCTTTTGTACTTCAAACAACTAAAAAACAGATAGTAATACATCGTATAACATTCCTTCACTTTTTCGTTTGACTGAACATAAAAATTAGGCGGAACGTTCAGGAATTTATCGGATCACGGTCGTGGTATAATATGAAGGTAGGCCTAAGGCCGGCGGTGTGCAGATCCACTAGTTCGTAATGACGTAGGAAGAAAGGAGTTGGCAAGGACCGCGATTGGACGTTTGTCCTTATTTATGCGGAAGACCGCTTTCAACCAAGAATTTCTGGTGGTCACGACATGGCGCAATATAATTTTAAATTTTGTTTCACCAGTGTAATGATATATGGATGTTCTTAAGATAAAAATCCGATATGACCACATCTCCAATAGCGGTATAACAAAACATTTGAAACTATATTCATATTTAGTATGCACAAATACTAAGATTGTATTATTTGAATTAATTAAGTCTTACAAATCCCAATTACTCCATTATAGAATAGAGAACTTTTACTAAAGTGAACTGCTCAAAAATTAATAAGGATATTATTCATTTTGCAGTATTTACTTTTCATAGAATTTTTATCTTATTTTTATTATAAATTTCATTTAAATTTATTAGAAATTTTAGTGAGGTATTTTGAATCCACAATTTTGTTTATTGGGCAGAATATTATTTGCACAAGCCGATTGTTAATAAGGATGTCTCTAATTTCATAAGAAATTTCACTTCACAAATGTTGAAATGCTGCACGCACTTGTTGCAGGACAACTGCCTGCGAATGGTAATCGAAAATCGTTCTCTGCGTCGCATCCCACATGGGCTCAGTTGGATTGAGGTCTGGAGAAAATGGGGAAAGGTGCAGATGAGAAATTTTTAGGTTTTCTAAACACTGATGGACTACTGAGATCTGCCATTGCCATCCGAAATTGAAACTCCATGCTAATGAGATCCCTGGTTTAAGGATTCCTCGATAATTTCGTAATATTGAACGGACAATATGCAGTGTTCCAGGGTAAATCCCAGGAAGGTTGTTGATGCAGGTCTTCTCAAATGGTCAACGATTACGAATCGTTTGGATTGATAAAGGCCTAGCCACAACATCTTGTAGCTCATGCTTAGCAGGCACTATGAAGGGGGTTGATGCAGGTCTTCTCAAAGGGTCATACGACGTAAAACCAAGCAGGCAATGTGGAGACAGCTCCGTATTGCAGCAATGACAATATTTCTGTTCACCCTTAGCATCGTAATGCCTCGCTTCCTAGTTTGGCACTTCCAGTCTCTCGGGATCAGGCAAGCCTGGGAGACTATGCTCTGAAAAACGCCAACTGCCTCTCCGATATCCATTTGCCAGTGATCTCGATGAATCTTTCTCACAGTAATATTGCCAATTTCTAATAGAAAATGATGCCTGTCCATGGTGAAAGAGAATACAACTGGATAAAAGATGAGAAAAGATGTTTGTTTACAAAATGAGTGATCTTCATGTTTACTATTCTTAAGCAAATTCTTTATTAAAAATGAAGATGAACATTTGTAAAGTTTTTGTATTGTATTTTTTATTTTATTTTATCTAACTAACAATAATATATTGGTTAATTTAAATAAAATTAATAGAATAAAATTAAATTACTAATATCATTTATTGAATACATACTTCAAGAATAATATTTATACTCTCTCTCCATTTAGTACTACATAAATAAAACCATAAATAATGAGCAATCGTGCTAAATATTTCTACGTTATAACTTTCCCATGATCATTATTCAAATATCGTGAGATGCGGTCTGGTGTCCACTCTCAACACGACATGGCACAATTACACAGAAGACAAACACTTTGAGCCCTGAAGATGATCTCAATAAAAGATCGAAACGTTGGCACGATAAAGAAAATGTTTTTCTGATACCTACATCACACCAGACCGCATCTCACGATATTTGAATAATTATCCGTTAACGGTCACTAATCTCTACACATTTCCCATGATCTTACATAAAAACTATATTTTAAATAAATTATTACATAATTAAGAATAAGCTGATAAAATAAATTAAAAAGTTAGTGTTAAATAAATTATTGGTCCATTTTTATCAATTATCGACCAACAAACATTCATAATTCTTTGAACTGCCCAGTCCGGTTCTAAAAAATTTAGCAATTGACTTTGACAAAATCGGCAAATTTCGACCTCGAATCTAAGAAACAGTTCTGGTCTAATTTCCGCCAATCAATGCCCAATTGATACGTAGTTCAAAAATTGAGGAAGTGCCAATGTATAATTAGTGTATAGGAAGTACGTTTGTCTGCCTACTTCTTCACAAATCTTGTCCCTTTTATCCTAGTTGATGCAAAATTCTGTCGGCGTCAAAGCATAAAATACAAAATTTAATATATAGTTTTGTATCATAAATCCTTTTAACATAGATATACTGTGGCGCAAAATTTTCCCTATACATTGGAATAACCTTGCTCAACTTTAAAAACTTGAGTTTATTTCGTTATTTGTCGACATATAATTGTAATTTTTAACACTTGTAAAACTACTTAACAAACCATTACAGTCATACTAGGTTGTGGCAGAATTTGAGAATCCAAAATTATAATTACTAAAGAAGAGATTTTCGTACAAACTTTCAAAATAGGAATATGCAAAACAGAAAAAGGGTAAAGATTCTATTCAACTTTTTTTTAAATTCATTTAATCTAAACTAGAGAACTACTAATCTAAACATCTAAAAAATTGATTTTTCGCTACAAACTCTAAAAACGTGCAGCTTCGTGCAAAATAGTAGCAGTGCTAAAATAAGACCTTTTCCGTAATTCGAATTCAAACGTCTGGGTTTCCTTTTCATTCATTACAAAATTATTTATTGGGCGTGCAATTTTCCAAGTACAGACACTAGCGTTTTGGAAGTTTGAAGTTTTTTAAATCTGTACAGACTTTGTCATATGAGACTATCTTCAAGTGCTTTTAGGCTTTAGAGACTTTAAGAGTTCGATGTTTGATGCCTACGTTCTAATAATCCCAGCACTCAAGAAAGTGAAGCAACGTTCCTACAAAAGCAAAGTGCAACACCATAGAAAGGAATATTTAGTTATTGCCACGACATGAACTTGAAGGTGAAAAGGTGGCGCTGTCACAACAATTGTTGAACAAATGTCAGCGTGAGGTGATGACCTGACTGACAAAATTCTGGACTGTGTTTGAACTAGATAAAATTTCGGCCAGAAGAACTGACTCGAATTGTCCCGAAGTTTCTAATGTAAACAAGAAAAACGAAGCACTAAATTAAACAAACACACATGTGTTTAAAGCAGAGTAAAAGCGGCCGTTTTGACACGCAAATCTCAGCATGACATCTGGAAAACAATTCAATAAGCCTCAAATAATTGGTTTGTTTGCAAATCAGCTTTCCTCGATAAAAACGTAAAATTTCAACATAGAAACGAACTAACAATTCGTAATTTCAAGAGATACTTCCTGTACAATTTTGTAATTGTTTCCTTTGAAATTATTCCAGGTATGTGTAAAATAAGAAAGACAGCGATAGGATACGACACCATCCGGATTTGGTTACCGTAAACCGTTTCTTCTAATTCTACAAGACAGCAATGATATTAATAATAAGCACACACAAATGGACAATTTATGTGTTTTATAGATACTTCGAAATAAAATGATAATACCTTTTCATAAACGTAATGTTGATGTCATATAACCATATAGATAAGAGAATAGATTAATACAAATAAAAGTTATTTTTATTAATAAATACGTACATAAATGGATGAATATAAATAGATGTAGACATAGAGACCTGAAAGTTAAAAAAAAAGCAAGGTAAATATAAGATAAGTAATACATAAATGCATAAACAAATAAGAAATTGGTAAATAAGAAAATGAATAAAAGCGCAAATAAAAAGTTTGATATCAAAAGTAAATATTTGATTGTCTTTTATGCGATTACATTTATACAGGGGGTCTTGTATTTTTTATATAATATAACATATTTAATTATGATTTGTTAATCTTATAAAAAATTTATATAAAATTTTTACGTAATATACAGGTAGATTAGCAACTATTTTAGTTAATGCGACATTAAAATTTTAGGTAGAACGATGTTACATATTACAAGCTTAGATCTTACTCTTAAGACATTAATGATAAATGAAAAAATATCATTTGGTTGGTAAAAATAATTAAATTTTCTCTTAAATTTTTTTTTAAAGATAAATACAGAGAGAGCAGTGCTGAAAGATATAAATGACGTTCTTCGGTTCATACGTTCGCATATTAAAAATTTTATGTTAAATATTTTATTCCTAGGCAAAATAGTTTTATGTGAATTCTATTTGCTACCCCAATTGCCTGAGGACTCTGTGTTTTCGATTTTTTGGTTTCCACAGATGTGCTTCTACCATTAACCGATCGAAAGCTTTGTTTCCATTGCTTAAGAAGTGACCTGCTGCAGAGTCTAACCAACTGTTCATCGAAAAAGAAAACCTAAGACATCGTTAACCAATAAACTAGGTAAGAAATCGACTGCTGAAAAACAACAACCTTTCTTTTCTCCACATTTATATTGAGTAGGTTTAACATGCAATATTTTGACATCAGTAATCGAGTCATCAAACAAGAAAACATCGTCGGCAAACATTAGACGAAGAGTATTACCCGTCAGTGTTGGCATTTTTGAAGAAATGAACGAAAACCATAAGAACATAATGAACAGAAGAAGAGATAAAAATTCTCCCTGTGTATATGTGTTCATCTACTCGTCTTCCATCGAGATTCCACCTACATTTAACTTTACTGTAAATAGTAATCTATTTATGTTTTACTGGTCAATCGACCAAGTTACCTCCTTCATTAATCATTATTTTTATGTAAGGAAGTGACAATAGTTTCGTAGTAGACAGCGGCGGTTATGGTCGAAGGTCGTGAGTTCGAATCCCGTTCGTGACACTGACATTTTTATCTCGACCAAGACCTTACTTAAATATAATAATTAATTGAAATTTATTGTAAACATTTTGAATACAACTTTTAATTGCATGTAACTTTTAACACACCATACATGGATGGATTAACGGATGAGTTAGATAAAAAAAAATAAGAATTATTTAAGCCCCTATATTGATTCGCACACAGACGTACACAATTGTTAAATTCAGGGTGAATGAGAAAATGGCAAGAATGCTTTGAAAGTTTTATATGAAGGACGCCTCTTTTGGTTGCTGCCCTTTATTTTTTTTAAATTAAATTCAATCCAGTTTATGACCCAGGGTGGTCCAGTCCTTCAGAAATAGAAAGAATGTATCCTGGATGGACATATTATCACGTAGTGTTATAATGATGCTTCGACCTTCAAATGTTGTCGACAAGAACCGGAGATGATATTGCTTAATAATTGTTTAAATGTTTAAATCGTCTTTAAATCCTTCGGTTGGTCATTTTTTGGATCATCCATGTCAATAAAATTTATGGTTAAATCCACCGGCTTTAACAGCTACAACTAACCAGCGCCGTCTCTTAGCTGCGGTTCGAACCAAGTCGTACGATACTTCTTCAGGGAGATGGCGTTCATATCTACCTTCCAGCTTTGTCTTTGGAACGCTCCAATTTTGGACCAAGCGTTGCTATTGGTACTAATTTCGTAATTTTTCCCTAACCATTGAAAAATTAACATTTATTATCGGTTATCTTAAGTTCCATCTCATTTTTTCGAGAAAAAACATGAATTTTTACAACATTGTTGACCTTTGGGGAGATAAAGAACTTACTTCACAGGGCAAATACAATTAATATTAAAATAACCATTTAACCCACATCGATTTTGAAAATAAATTTATTTTGCTTATTAATTGTCTTGAAAAATTAATTTAATTTTTATACATTTCAATTAAAAAAGACAATTTTTTTAAACTAGCAACAGTTTTGTCCATAGTTAAACAATAAATCTGATTTTCCGAATTACATGTCTACCGTACAGACAATTAGTTCTAATTGCCGTTTGTTCATAAAATATTTATTTAGTCTAATCATTTTTAAATTGAGTAAAATATCAAGTCACACGTTTTGCTTTGTGCACTATTGCCTACTCAACTTAGTTTGTCCACCATTTGTGGCCATTTTATTACTAGCTGTTTGCACATTGGTGGTGATTACGATTTTTTGAAATTTTTTACAAGTTTAAAAACACTTACTGCATTATAATAGAACCAAAAACGCAAAACGGAAAAAGCATTCAATTTTGAATTATTAATTAACCTCGATTACGTTTTTTTATAATGCCAGAAGGTGAGTGAGGAAATGGCAAGAACGTTTTGAAAGTTCTATAGGGAGGACGCCTCTTTTGTCACCCTTATTTTTTTGCAAATTAAATTTAAGCCATTTTATGGCCCACGATGGCCCAGTCCTGCAGAAAGAAAGTATTCTGGATGGACATAATATCACGTAGTGTTATGATCAAGTGTAAATAAGCTAGAAAATTAGGAAGATATGGATGTAGATAGGTAAGGAAATAGGTTGTTGAGTAAAAAAGTGGTAGATATGTAGGATAGAAAAGTAGGAGTGTAATTGTGTTGATAGGGTACTTGTGTAAAATGGTTAGTAGGATATATTGTAATAACGTATGATGGTATGTGGAAAAGTAGGAGGTTAAGTAGAGTAGACAGGATATATAGTAAAGAAGGTACACATGAAGACAAGCAGGTACGAAGGTAGTGTAGGAAAGTAGTAGAAAAATGATGTAGAAAATCAAGTAAGTATGTATGCAGAATGGTTAAGTTCTAGATAGATAAACAAGCAGTTGGTGGTAAGTAGGAAGTTAAGCGGATAAGTAAGATAGTTAATTAAGAAGGATTTTAGGTTAGTAGGCTGTTAAGAACAAGAATTCATTTTTTAATCTAAAATTTTCTAGCATTGTATAAATTCAGATTTTAGATCTAAAATCGTCTAGTATTCATTTTTATTCACATCCTACAGTTATTGGTAAAATGTAAAGAATGTTTATAAATCCCAGGCCTAGATGATCTGAATAAAGATCGAATCGTTGGCACGATGAAGAAAATGTTTTTTTTAAAGCCTACGGTACATCTTACGTTGCTACTGGGCCCTGTGGTATACTAGTTGTAGTTCATGCTGTTAGGGAAGTAATCTGCTACATAAAAGATTCTTTGCCTCGTTATAGAACCTTTTTAACAACCAAAGTTGACTTGTGAACTCTAACAAAAGTAGAAGAGCAAAAAAATCTTTTTAGGTAAATTAATAATAATTAATAAATTCCCTAACAAAAGGTTCTAATGTAATTAAGGTAAAAACACATTCAGATAAATTGGACCTGCCTACAGTCAGTTGGTTTTCACACTTTAAGGCATGTATCATTGCCTGAATGTGGGACCCAAGACGGTCGCCTATGGCCACGACTTGTCATCGTATTCTAGTTTTAAGAATTTTAAGAAATCCATTCACCTTCAAGCACCTATAACGCATTGTATGGCATCAAATTAAAAGCAGCTACCGTTGCACCACTCAATATGAAATCTACTCAGCGACAAGTGCCGCTTAAGAGGATATATGTATAAAGGTGGAATGAGCCGATATTTTCATTCCAACATCTAAAATGACCTGATTATCTAATTTGAACAGTTTCAGGTATAAATTTCCTACACATGTAAGTGAAGGCTTTCCGGCGGCTGTTTTAAGGCATCGATTTACATATATGTATTTAAATCATTAACATAATACAAACATATATTAAATATTCATTTGCGTACCCAGGAAGAAGCCTCCTTAGGAATACTTTTTTTCATATATTATAAACAACATGTAAATTAATCATTTTAAAAATTAGCAATAGTCGCTCGAATTTAAATTATTTCCTTAATACTCCCAGGTTGGGAATTTCCACCGTTTACTTTTCACTTGACATATTGAATACTAATTGATATATACATACACATACAGATGAAATGTTTGAAAATTAAATTTAAATCTACTATAGACATCTATGTAAAATAAATTGTTACGATCTTTAGGTCGGCTAAAATAAAAATGAACTTACAGAGAATGATCTATTTTTAATTGGTTTTTAATGTTTAAACTTTTATTATTTTTTCGTGATGTTAGTATTGTTTGAAATTTGTAAGAATGTGCAGTAGTAATAATTTGTTTAAACCTGCAACCAGGTGTGGTCAAATCGGTTGACATGCACTCACGTTCTCCGTTCGCCGTCAAGTCATGACCTCCTATGTCAAGCGGGACATGTCGACCGACCTACGATACCTAGTTCTGGTCGAAAAGTCAGCTGCTTCTGACCTATTTTGAAACGGACAAGGGTTATCCTCAATTTCTCGTCTGGCTTTCTTTACAGGGAGGGCATGAGCCATGATACTATCTAGCTTCAATCGCATTCCTCGGTCATCTCGGTCTACTCTTGTACGGTTGACCCATTCATAATCACTTCGAGACCGAGACAAATGGCATTATCCTTCCACCACAAAAGTCACTAGATTGTTCCTTTAAAAAATAGTTTTCAAAGTTAACACAGATTAAGAATTTAAATACCTTAAAAATTTGGTCTAAATGAAAGCAACCCACCCCATCGGTTCGTTTAATCACTATGTTTATATGTGGTTTGTGGGCCGATTTAATTTTGGATTGAAGGAAATTATTGATCAATCTACATTAAGTAAATTACACATTTAATTCAATTAAGTTAGTTATAACATTTCAGAATTATACAGACGTATTAAAAATTCTCCAGTACCACGACAAAATAATTACACAGTGATTTAAAACAATTGCAAGAAAGTAATGGTAATCGTTTAAAATAATTTGTTTTAAATTTATGAAATGCTAAAGTAATTGACGGTCACAGTTAAACAATGTTGGCGACGTTAAAACCGGTGATGTTGATCTCGTTTGTAACACAGAAATCTGCAACAACACGTCCAGTTGAAGAAAGCAGATGAAAAAGCTGTGAATGTTACTCCAATCTTAGATATATTTGAAATGGTGCAATGGAAAATGAGGTTAAATACCTAGGAATAAGAATAAATTTGATAAGAATTTAACCTCGAATCTTCACCTGCAGGATACTATAGCAAAAAGTAAAATAGCGCTAATGATCACAAGAATAACGCTAGGTAACTCTTGGTGATTGAAATCGGAGGCCTATTGGCTATACACGGCATAGCCAAAACAGCAAGACATACATAAAATTTGTATACATCTCGACCTCACCAAGATCATCAAGTTACTCTTCTTAACCGGTAAAATTCATGTTAGTAGGATTTTTCTTGCCAAACCCCTCCTGTAACAGCAAGACAACATGGGAATATACAACGATGATCCCATCTGCAGATTGCCTCCTCTGATGAGGAGGAGGAATGCGAAGCAACAGCTCAATGTAAATTTAACGTAACCTACGAAAAACTTCGGTAACCAAATTGTACCAGCGACAGTCAATGGCCTGATATTTTTAAGTAGAAGGGTGGAATCTATTACCTTGAACTAAGGAACTAGGAAGTCAGAAAACTGCAGTGCCTGGGAGCCCAAATCCTGCTTCCTAGTGACCTGATTACCATACCATACTTAAATATATTTGATACATAAATAAATATTTGATAATTACCAAGACGACTATCATCAATCGATAAAACAATATCACAGGTGGCAAAAAAATCTCTTACAGGCAACAAGTGGCGAATTTTGGAAAATCATCTAACAAATTAATTAATTTATGAATAACGAAAAGAAAAGGGTTTAAGAGGCATTCTGTTCTACTCAGTTTTCTGTGGGAAATCAACTTCTGTACACTTTTCTTCTTTCCTCGAATGCGTTTTAATGTCACCACTTTCATAGAATCGTTCCACCAATTTAGTAATTAGTAGATTTAAAGGATTGTGATTTTACGTTTTAAATTGATATGAGATGTAATAAGTTAGGTTGATATATATTTTTTTTTTCTTTTGTGGTTCGTCCGGGGGCGATTAAGAAATTTCTGAAAGTGCAACTCCACACCAAATCATTAAATTAAAATAATTCTTTATTAATTATATTATTAAATTTTTTCACATACTGCGCCATAACTTTTTTTTTTGCTGGGGCTTCCGACATCGAGGTCATTTCAGCTCCACAATACCAACTTTGCTATTCTTTGACAAATTTAAAATCTGACTGCGGCATTGTTTTTATAGTTGGTAAAAAAAGTTTAAAATTTCAAAGATGGTGGCTCTGAAATACCCTGATAACAAATATTTTGGATAAAAAAATTCAAACTAAACCACATACTATTAAATACTTACTTTTCGGTTTTTCGATAGCGTTATCTGTTTAAGACAAATTCAAGAGGAGCAACTAAAACGGATACCCTGAGGGGAGTCAATACAGAGGTTTCAACAACTAGAATCTCCCCTTCTTTTCTCAAAAACAGCCGAACTTAGAGAAAAAGATGTAAACAGTCTTCTCTTTTAGTATAAGGACTACTTTTAGACATTGCAATATTTTTTTTTAGTCCTTAAAATAGTTAACAAATGGCATTTTGGTTTTTTACCGTCTATTTTCAACATACATTATTTGATTAAAACGAAATCGTCGATAGAAAAACCCAAAAAAACTAAGGAATGCTGGTAGGATTAATTAATTATATCGTAACTTAGTTTTAACGTTGCACGCGTGAGAAAAAAAAATTAGGCCGAGCTTTAACTGCGTTATTTGGTTTACAAAAAATCAAAATCAGTATTGCATATATTGAAAAATATATGCGCCCAACGTGGGGCTCGAACCCACGACCCTGAGATTAAGAGTCTCATGCTCTACCGACTGAGCTAGCCGGGCCCTCGGTAGAAACGGGATCCTTTCTCGTTATCCCCCGTACCCAGGTTATACCAACCGGTTACATCGATCTACCAGGATCACACGAACTCATAGGAGCTCGCGGAACGTTATTATTTTCACGTTTGCCCCTTTCCGAATTTTTGTTTAACAATTACTATTGAAGAACATATATCGAATTATAATGGAAAATATTTATATGTACAACTAAATTGTTGACTAGTTATAATAGAAAATATTTATATGTACAACTAAATTATTGAATTATTATTTACTTAAAAATAAAAATATTTGTATATACATCTAAATTATTGAATTATTATCTATTTATAAAAATATTTTTATCATTAAAAAGTCTGTTTTTGTATTTTTGAGTGCATATATGTAATCATTATGTAGTGCAATATAAAAAACAGTACATTTACCCATTTTTTTTGTAACTAACAAAACTATAAAAATGCCATAAAATATTTTAAATTTTATACAATAATAATGTAATAATCGTTTTCGTTTCAGGATCATCAATTTGATGTCATTAAAAAAATGGCTGACATTTTTTTAAAATTAAAATGGGACCGTTATGCAAATAAGCTTTAATGGTATCATGTCACCGAAAAGAAAAAAACAAATCCATTGGAAAAAAAAGTATAAATACATAAAATAAACATAACTGTTTTAACAAAAATGTTTTAAGGATTAGATTTTTTTTGTAAATGTAGATAATAATGACAGAAATAATGTCCAAGGAAATTGAAAAAGGGATACGATTTCATATCACCTGCACAGATTTCTCACAGGCATTCGTCAGAATTGACCATAAAATGTTGTTATCAAAGCTTAAATTGGTAGGGATCGATGATCTTTTCTTACCTTCGTTTTTAAATTATTTGTCACATCTCCAAGTAGTAAAAATAGAATTTCATGCATGAACGGGCCACCCTGTGCACTTGTGTTTCCAATTATAACCAGTTTCAATCGCAGTTAAACTTAATGCCTATAAGAACGCGGGTTACACTTCGGCGTACTAATTCTTTTTAAAATTATTAATTCATGCGTTGACTGCTCTCAAGCTCTAAGCAATATTTACTTCTCCACTACGTCTTGGAAACTTAAGACAACGCAGGACTTCCTACATTCCACGCCACAATATGGCAAAAACTCACCGCTGGACAGAATAATGTGTCTGCAATGACATCACTCACATACAATTGGATAATCATTCAATTAATGTTTTTCTAAACAAATTCACAACTCGCTAAACAAATCTTGACAATCTTATATTTACACAATATTTTTTTAAAAATAAATCTTTTATCCGTATGAATATTATTGTAAAGAACACCATATTATGTGAAATATTGTAATGATTATTATTTTTTGAGTATGAAGAGGTCTTTTTATGTATAATTGCTTGTAGTAAAAATACATTTGTAATAAAATTTCTTGAATCAATAAATAATATATATTATTAAACATTTTCACCTCACTATTTCTGTTTTCCCATTAATTTAGTTGCCCATTTTTCTATTATACATGTATACATTTTTAAGTATTTTTATGAATTTTTGGGATAAAGTATATACTGGGTGTGTACAGAGGTCGTACCACATGAGGTTATCCTACGTGTCAAGTTTGATTAAAATATCCCCAATGTATTAAGTCTGATTAGATGTCTAAGTCTCTAATTGGGATGAGATAGTTCAATTTTCAGATTAGGCCAACCTTTCACAATTTTAAAAGGTTCAGATAAAAGTGATAATTAGTCTTTAAATATGATTAAATCCGCTCTGAAATACGCTATGAGATTAATTTTTTTATTGTAGGCTAAGCAAATAAAACCCAATATCACTTAGAAGAAACTTTTACGAGTTACCAAAATTCTTGTCTTAATTTTCAATTAAATTTTTGTATTATTCAAATATGTAACTATCTATTCTTCTTTTTTATTTATACATTTGTTTCATCACTGTGCGTGCATATTCGTTCTTGTTTCTGGTTTTCCAATTAATTTGTAGTCTTCAATGATAATTAATCATGAAATCTTAAATTAATTGCCATTATTTACGATTCATTATTTGTTATCTGATCACTATTCAATTATTTCTTCATTAAAATTTGTACACATCTCGACCTCACCAAGATCATCGAGTTCTTAACTGGCAAAATTCATGTTAGCAGGATTTTTATGTTATATTCTGATTTTGTTACTACTGAGATACAACTTTTTGAACTGAAAAATGTATCCCCTTGAACCGCCACGCCTTGGTTAAACCTGGTGAGCCTGAACGAAGTTCAGTATCCGTACTATTTCTTCGTGAAGATTTATCGGCATGGAATGTATCATAATATTCTGATATAAACGAGCACACATAAAAGTCCCCTTTGTCCCAATGTGGATAAGCCAACGCCCAAATAAGGAACTGGCAACCCACTTGAAAAAGAATAAATCACCGGGAGACAGTCCATTTTTCAAGCCTTAATAGCAAAATAAAACCATTTCATCAATACTCGTTTAACACTCATTCCATATTTTTTTAATTTACAACAGCAACACTAATTTCAAGCTGTTGATTTTGAGAGAGCGAGATGACAAATGGATAAAAAGAATAAAAACGTTTTTAGCGAAAGTAGAACAATAACTTTAAATACAATATCCCGTAATCAAATTTAAGGTGATAATTGGCTGAGAGTTGTTGTATATCATAACTGATGTAGTTCATTGTGTGTCAAGTTCTAAACTCGATGTAGTAACTGTCAACATTCCAAATGTTTTACTACTAGAGTACCATCTAGAATGTGTCTGAAGTTAAGCATTTTGAAATTTATCGAACCCCTCTCGTTCGCCGTCTCTGACCATATGCCAGGTACCTTTCTCAGGTTGACAATTCACGCGGGGGCGAACCGTGCAAATTCCAGCTTTTCCTCTTACTGGCCCTCCTCCAATTGCAATAAACAGTCTTCAACATCCTGTTATCCGCAGAGGTGATTCCGAGTCAACAGGGTGAGGACTAGGTGGGACGCTGCCCACGCCTAGCGCCCTTTATCGCCAGGCCGCGACTGGCGCTTTGAAACAATTTAAAAGAGAAAAAGTGAAGTCTGGTGGAAATAAACTTCTCAAAAAGGAATAGTGATATTTGTAATTTATTCTTTTTTTATTAATTTTAATTAAATTAATAGATATATTCTTATTAATTGGATGAAACAAACCAGAAAATACAAAGCAAAAACAAACAAATGCTAATCCTCATTTTCAATAACCTAATAATAGTAAACATAAAGTTTAATTATTTTCTAAACAAACACCTTTTCTCAATTTTAATCCAATTTTATTCTCTTTAACAATGGAAAGTCATCAACTTGAACCAGAAGTTCACTATATTATTGTGAGCATGAGTCACCGAGGTCACCGGCAAGAGAATATCGCAGAAACAGCTGGCGATTCTCGGGGCTTTAGTCCGATTCCGGAGACTGGAAGTTCCAGTAAAAGGCCTGGTAGTAGGTCTCAGCGGAGGAGAGAAATATTGTCACTGCTGCAAGACGGGGAACTTTTCATAGAGCCTGCTAGGCATGAAGTACAAAATGTTGTGTTAAGGTTTTTATCAGCACAATCGATTCGTAACTGCTTATGCGAAATTGCCCTCACATTCCATGCTCCTTTGAGACTACCTGCAGACTGCTCCACCAGAATATCGGGAGAATATGGTGTATCGAGCGCCTAGAATAGCAATTCTGTTTATGCTTATTCATGAGTTCCGTTTCTGTTTGTACAGCGACAGGTGCCGAAGAGTCTAACGAGAAGAGTGGATGCGTACAATGCCCCAGTTTGTCCTCCCTTCAGTGGAGTATGGAATAAGCGATGTAATGGTCTGGGCGGGATTTACACTGGAGGACGAACTGGCCTCCATATTGCTGAAGGCAACTTCACCGCAGTCCGTTAAGACTAACAAATTAACGAGGAATACACCTTCAAACCACGCATCTCATTGGTACGGATTTTCGATTTCTGGATGACGGTACCAGACCTGATAGAGTCAGAGTAGTTCATCAATGTTTAGAAAACCAGAAAATTTCCCATCTGCCCCTTCTCCCATTGTCTCCAGACCTGAACCCCATTGAGCACATGTGTTGCAAAGACGGCTTTTGATCGCCATCCACAGCCAGTTGACCAGCAACAACTGCATGGATCGCTGCAACATCTACAACTACTGACAATTTTGTTTATTATTATATATAATTAGTAAGAAAGCCATTCTATTTTATAAAGTTACTTATTTAAATTACTTAATAACTTTCCTTTTTGGTGCAATTACAAAAAATTCTTTGGCCTGAAATGACCTAGTTGTGGCTTCTGGAGCCCGACGTCGGCGGCTGGACGGATAATACCGATGTCTAACCCCATACTGCCGACACTCGAGGTAGATGGTTCTAGAGGCCTGTTTAATTTGCCAAACATCGTTTTGGAATATATCACGTACTGTTAAATAATTAATATATAAAGTTATACTAATAAATATATACTAATAATAAATAAAGTAATACTATATTTTATTTGCAGTTTATTTCCAATTATTATTATAAAATTGGCCGATAATTACGTTTATAAAGAGATAATGGATATTCGTGGTAAATAATGACATTTCACATACGTATAGCCTTTCTTTTCTATTTTGATCCTTGTTCAACAGAAAAGGTACTTTGTACTACTGTTTAAAGTGTCGTAGTTTAGCAAAAATTATTGCTTTGTAAACTTTTTTCTATATAATACAGAATAATTTGCCCCAAGGGCAACTTACATAGCGTACCTCCACATATACAATGAGGACTTAACTAATACAGAATACTGATTTTAGTATGTATTATATTAATACAGTATATACGTATATAATTTATTAATTCATAAATAGATAATAAATTAAATATTTATTTTCTAACAGATTCGATTTCCTGTTGAATTTTTGAACATCCATTTGAAATTTGTACGTTACTTGCGATTATTGTAATTGAGTGAAGAGTTTGTAAAGTACAAGCTTTTAAATTGTTGTTAATAGGCTCTTGTTCGTTTATTTAAAACAAATAGAATATACGCTTGACTACAAAACAATTGAAAAAAATAATCGTTTGTAGGCGAGGTTGTTAATAAATGTCCAATAATATGTTTCCCCCTGTTAATGTAGAGAGAACCGCGTATAAATAAAACATCAAGTAGTTGAGAAAAATAAATGAAATCTATAAGATTGTAGGGAGCCGGATTCCGACACTCTTGACCCTGGATAATACACGGGAATAGATGTTTACCACTCGGATGATGTATAAACTTCGTTATACACTGCCTTTTGCGTGTAGTCCTGCTTGGACTCCTCTATATCGTATATTTTATCTTCGTTTTAGATGAAATTTTCTGCTTTTTAAAGTCATTACGTCTGTGATATTTTCATCGCAACTTGAAAGAAACCAACATGTTTGAAATAAATGAACCATCAAACATTTTAGATACGTAAATTGAATCTTTAAACGTACCCATTGAAAAATAAATTCACAAATGACAAATATGATTTAAAAATATAATTTTGTGTAAATTCAAGCACATAAAATCCATCAAAGTCATATAAAAGCAGTAATATGAACGCCATGTTTGGTCATATTTTTTAAACATTTTTTCTCCTATTTTTAAAACTGGAACCAATGAACACCATGAATGGAAAACTATTCGAACTATAAGAAACGTAATGGTCATTGACTTTTTTTTATCTCAGCTGAAAACCTTAATTAGTCGTAATAGTATTTGGAAGAAAATAACGAGACGAGTGTCATCTATTAATCAATCAAGACTTTGAGCTGGATAAGACTCGCTGGTTAGACACCTAATATTTAGCCATATGCTCTTTCACGGTACACATTCACGCTAATAAATGCATTCACTCTCAATCACTAGAGGACACAAAAATATCAATACTATATTCAATAAAAACTTGTTTCCTCTAAAAATCTGAGCCGAGGATCCAGATTTACACTGACGTGCTCAAGTACAATCTCGTATCAGATGACTTTTCTAAGTGCTCTCTATATTGGGCCGTGAAATTCATCCTTGAATTAAGTGGGAATTATTGATCAAACTTTCACCTTAAGCCGGACCCATATGCGAGCTTTGGCCCAAAAGTATGTATCTCTTCTGGAGCCAGATCCACCTAGGGGCACCTATCAACAGGACTCTTGAGACTTCACTGCTTGGACCCTATTTCTTTTAATCATGCAGTCGGTCTTTCAACTTCAACGTTTATACCTTGGGTAATGGAACAATCATCGTTTTCCGTTATTTCTCCAACATGAGAGGAGACGTTCGACGAATAGCCTGTCACGAACGGAACTAACCGCAATGAGCCGATTATTGAGCCACCATCGTTAAATTTCGAGTTCTGGGTCCCATGTTACGTTTATGGAAGACGTCGAGGTTTTATACTTTATTTGTACACATAGAGCCTTCCATATCTAGACCAGGCTGATGTCTTTCGGCTTAAGTAACCCTGTTCGCGCGGTATACGGTCTATGCCACTTGGAATGAACAAGCGGGGTAGGATGTCTTGGCCCTTCGGGGCTGAGTTGCCTCTACACCAACGCTGCGGCAGTAACATCATTCTGTCGTATGCGGAGGTGCGGAGGATCCAAACGTTCAATAAGGCCGAATAGGCAAGTGCGGACGTTAAAGATCCTCTTTCTCTTTTTGGACGGCCGAGTCTACGGGATAACATCTACATATACACACAAATATATACTTAGTTATTGTCTTTTCTACAATAGTCAATTGTGGACAAGAGAATGTATTTCTTATCCATCTTACTTAAACTTATTATGGAGTTCCACAAAATTAGGATTGACACTAAAAAAGTTTGATTTGTTTGTACTTATGTGCTTTTATTTGAGTACAAGTGTTTATTATTGTGAGTGGTGAGGAGCGATGGTGAAATATAGCGTTACCATCGCCCCTCCAGCAATTTAGAGTTGGTTGATGTCTATATTTATAAAGTACCGTAATCACACACTCTGCAATTATGAAAATAAAACGACCGTCTTAACTTAATTTCTACAAATCAGGAAAAGGTAATCGACGATTCATACGTCAACGATTTGCACAGTTTGCAGATGTGGTCGACAGAGAAACCCACATTCCACTTAACCCGAGTTGATTCCGTTTTACTTTTTATCGTTTTTTCCCGATCTGATTTTAAATGACAAATAAAGGGGCAATTTTCTCCCAAGGTTCGAAAAAAGTGAATGGGCCATTTGATTTCGTCGTCAAGCAATGCGTAATAATCGGAACTAGATTTTTACAAAAACTGTACCGCATGATTTATTTTACATCGTCACCATTTCTATAACCAGAAGATTATTTTTCATTAGATATATACACAATTAGTCAGCAAAAAATAAATTAAATTTTCCCATGGGACTGTTCCAAATGAATACAGGATTTCCAAAAAAACTAATAAAACTTCCATTTGGTTTAAACGTAGCTATGAATCGTTAAAAGTGGCAAAGTTAATTGCTTTTTTGATTTTCCTAGTTTGTTACATATACGTTTATTCTTATTTATAAATAATAACTAAAAATAATTAGTAAGTAAATTACAAAAACATATAAGCGTGGTACACATATTAGTTTATGCTAATTGTTAGTCGGAGATTAATATTTTATTATTATCAGTATCTATTTGTGAAATTTTATGTTTTTTATGTTTAGTGATATTTAGGTCCACCTAATATATTAGTTATGGGAGTTCAGTTATGTGGTCGATGTTGCTGTTTAATTTGACGTCTACTATTGGAAGTACGTCAGTTTTTGTTATCATTTATAATTATAATAGTTGCTATTTATAATAATTATTATGATTGTACAGTCATCATATTCATCAATTTTATTCTTACTTTTATCTTTTTCTTTAAAGCGATCAACCATTCCAGTCATATACGTCTCGTAAGCTTTAGGGCCGTAAGAGATCAGCAAAACACGCCAGGACGCGTCCGCCTGAAAGGCCAGAAGTCAGGGCACATCGACTTCGTCCACACACCCGGGATCACCCGGGGTTTCGTGAGTGCTCGGCTGTCCCCAGCCTCAAACGCTCAAACCACCAGCTATCCCGTCCGTCCTCCAACGCTCGCAACTCCTCCCATAAGTCCAACAACTATTTTAGATTTGATTAGGTGATCAAATCGTAAAAATTCAAAAATTTATATATTTCCTCTGTACGATTGCTTAAAAGCAAGTAAGATTGAGTGTGAGAGATTCTCTTCCGACTGCCTCGTAGATGGGAAAGTTATTTAAAATGTATTTGACGGTCAATAAATCTTCACCTGTTGGCACTGTAGTGGTGTTGGGTCTCTTGCCAAAATAAAACCATGGACGACACGCCAATGACCTATTCTTAACCTTGATAACACATTTTCCTCTAATACGGGTTCCTAATTGATGATCGCTAGGATGAAACACTACTTTTACCTTTTTCGGTTCGTTTTTAATTGTGTTTTCTCATTTTTTCTGCCAAGATAACCATATTGTCCCACTTATGATGGCTGCCACATCATCAGGTTGCACTGTGGTAACCGGAGAATCAGCCGAAACATTTTGTTCGGCGGCCTGATCTATTCCATTGCCATCGATTGGACAGCCCATCAAGGACCATATCAAATCCATGATTCAAAAAATTTCAGTACCTATTGTTTGCAAATAAAATCACTGTACTATGTGCATGAAAAAATATATATACGTATATACATATTATACTGTATAATAAGAACGTACGATTTTTTAAACATCATTTTGTAAAAGTTGTTTTAGAGAATTTTGCGATTTGTTAATCAGTTGTAAGCCGTTTTATCGTCCTTGGTCGGCCTAGTGTGCTCATTCTTGCTTTATTTTGTCGAACCGCGTTTGTACATTACAAAAACTAAAGCTAGTTAGTAACTTTCCTATGTCGATTGTTTGGCGACGAATATGAAAGCATTTTTAAGTTTCACAATTCCAAGTTTGTTAATATCTATTTCAACGAATCTGCCTTTGAATACCATAAATAATCTGATAATATCCTGTATCATAAGAAAAATTTTAAGGACGAGGGAAGATTTAATTGTAACACCCCTTAAATTTCAAGGCCAATTTCCAAGCTCTGTTCTTGTCACAACCCCTTGAAAGGATCGTGCATGACCGAGTGCTTAACATTTTAAATCAAAATAATCTTCTAACAACCAGGATTTTGGAATGGTTTGAGTACCCGCTTAACTCTCTTGGAACTCAATAAGCCCACAACAAAGATAACAATAGGCCTTATTTGCTCCCGGGCATGAGGGTAAACTGCGTCCACACATATTACACACTCCCCCTACCTACACTTACACTGACATAAGCACACTAACAGTACACACCCTAGGGCTACCGACCCTAGGATGGTTCTTGAGACGAACTAAAAATCTCACGTCCTGGGACTGGCGACCCAGTACGTACATAACTCCGCCACACCTAACACTAGGTGGTTGAGGGCGCGGGATTCGGACGGCGTCTGAGCCTCCGCCAGCCCGCCACCACCAATACACAGGCCGATGCACGCGGCCAAGGGCCTCGGAACCCGAATATAACAAACGCACATTACCGTGCACAAAACACAACAAATACAACATACAATTCTCATCTGGAGGCGGGGATCTCCCGGTCTCTTTGGGTGTCCGTAAAACCTGCTCCTGTGAGGGTACCGGAGGAAAACTGGGTTACGGCACTCCCGGGCCGCGAGGTAGTACAGGGACCCGAACCCCGGACTAGCCACCGGGGAGGCTGTCCTATCACCTCGTGTATAATGTTGTGGTGCCTAGTACTGCCAGCTGGCGACTGGATGGTTACCGTGCTGGGCACCGCGGCGGGCCCTCCTGAGGCCACGCAGGATGCGGGCAGATCGGAGAAGCACCCGGATGGGCCGGGGGATCGCCTTCAAAAGCTGAGGATTGCACTCACATGGTACACATACAATCTTACAGACAAAACTCAAACTCAAAGAAGATGGAAATGGAAAAAAACAAGGAACAAGGAGTAAAAGTGCCTACTCCGCCAAATGCGGGCCCAACCAGCCCAACATCACCCCCTCCCACCACAACACTCCCACCTCTCCCACGGTCCATCCCAATCCCCCTGAAGGATTTGCCTCATGGGAATCCGGAAGGCCCCTCATCCACCCAGACCCATATCCCTCCAGCCCTTGCACTCCCTTCAACCCCCCCACCACAACTATCCACTCTTCCTGCGATGATGGAGGATGACGGCTTCGTCACCGTAGCAGGGAAAAGGAAAAGAGTCCCCAACAATTCACTGAAAGGGACAACAGAAAACAAAGGTGAGAAACATGTGCCTGTGACTCCCGAGTCACCGGAACATAAAAAGAGAAAAGAAGGCAACATGGACAGAAAGGAAAGGAAAAAGAAATCGCGGAGTGGTACCTCGTCGCTGGGTATCGGCATAATGGGGATTACACCTCTCTCTGAAACGTACTACACGAGATACTACAACGTATCAAGGAAAGAGGGAGACTTCAAGTTCACCTGCCCATTCCTCCTACACAAGGAACTAAAAAAAACCTTAGGAGTTACAAACTCGATAACAAAGAGCAGAGAAGGAAGGTATGTATTGGTATAACGGGAAAAGAAATGGAAGAAAAACTATTGTCATTAAAGACGCTTGCTGGCCAGGAGGTCGAGGTTACCTCTCACCAGAGGTTGAATACGTCCAGAGGGGTGGTAGTATGCCGTGACCTCATGAACAGCAGCGTCGATGACATTCAAGAAGGCCTTGGGGGCCAAGGCGTGTTGGAAGTGAGGAGAATGAACACTCGCCGGAACGGACAAATTGTACCGTCGGCGAGTCTAATCCTCACATTTGACGCGCCGAGGTGCCCAGATGAAATAAGGGCGGCTTTCTACAAATTGAAAGTCCGTCCTTACATCCCACCTCTCCAAAGATGCTACCGGTGCCAGAGGTTTGGCCATATCTCCCTGCGGTGTAAGTCCCCGCAGGAAGTTTGCGAGTGTGGGAGGGAAGCCCACCCGAAAGAATCTAGGTGCGCCGACCCTCCTACTTGCGTGAACTGCGGGGGCTGCCATACGGCCCGGTCCGCCAGCTGCCCTGTGCTCTCCAAAGAACGAGAAATTCAAAAAATCAAAGTATTAGACAAGATGAGCTTCCGAGAAGCCAGGGCAGTTGTTGAAAGTAGAGGCACCGCGGGGACATACGCCCAAGCTGCGGCTCGTCCCGCTCCTGGGCTATGGGCCCCGTAGCAAACCCTGGCGGCTCCTCCTCCAAAAGGAGAAGCCGCCAAAGACCCCCCCAAGAAGTCGGGGGGAATAGAAAGGGTGGCTGATGTCACCCTCTCTCAGAGGAGGATGGTAACATCCTCTTCCCAAACGTCCCCGACACGGGGAGTCGCGGCTGGCCGTGAGAAGCAGCCCGACAAGCCGGGGACGAGCATGGCCCCACCAAAGCTACCGCCACCCTCGGCGGTAGCACCAACACCATCGAGTCCGTCACGCTTTAATTGGGTGACGGATATAGAAATGACGTCTGGGTCGGAAACATCATCGGCTGGCCCTGATCTTCCAGCCCGAAGGAAGAAAGGGTGGCGAAAAGGTCGACCCAGATCGAATACGAGAAAAAAAGAAACCGACAGAAAGCGACTAATGGAGTCTATTCTACAATGGAACTGCAGAGGTATAAACAATAAGAGACACATGCTGCACTTAATGGTCAGGGAACATGTACCGATGGCGATACTCCTACAAGAGACCCGAATCCGCCCGGGGGCGCGCCTCGAACTGAGGGGGTACAAAACCCTCTCTAGAGAGGTGCAGCCGGATCCGGGCGGTAGGGCCCATGGAGGAGTGGCCATCTTAATAAGAGAAAATGTACTGGTACATGCGGTGAGGTTAAACACCGATATACAGGCGATTGCAGCGAGGATAGCGGCGCCGATGAACCTCACTCTGTGTTCCGTCTATCTCCCTCCAGATGGATCGTGGCACAGCAGTGGGGTCACTGCCCTGGTCGAGCAGCTCCCCCCACCAGTTTTCCTGTTGGGTGATTTCAATTCTCACAACACATGGTGGGGGTCGACGCGAACAGACGCTAGGGGCAGAGAGATGGGGGACCTAATAGGCGAGTCCGACCTGGTCCTCCTAAACACCGGCGCTGCTACACATATTGATTTCAGTACAGGCCGATTTAGCGCGATCGACCTGTCGTTAGCCTCACCATCCCTGGCCACCCTGGTAGAGTGGGCTCCATTGGGGGACCCCCACCTGAGTGACCACTTCCCGATAGTGTTGAGGAGTTCCGTCTCGAGAGCAGTATATCGCACTCCTACGAAGTGGAGACTGAAGCGTGCGGATTGGGAGCTTTTCTCTGCGACGATGTCGGCACCCCAATTAACAGGGGAAGTCGACACCGATCTCCTTCTCTTTGAGCGGGAGATCAACCGTGCCGCGTGCATATCCATCCCCAGGAGCGGTGGCTCTACTTGCAGGCCACCTGTACCTTGGTGGAGCGATGCCTGCGGCCGTGCACACGCGGAGAAGAGGCGAGCATTCCGGCGCTTCAGAAGGCATCCGACGGAGGAGAATCTTGCAAATTTTAAAGTAAAAAGGGCTAGAGAGAGGCGTACCATGTCCCAGGCCAAAAAGAATAGCCTGGCGAGGTATGTCTCTGAAATGACTTGCCAGACCTCCGCCAGGGAGGTATGGGACAGGGTGAGAGCACTCTCTGGCCGATCCAAACCTCCGTCGGTGCCGATATTGACTACCGATCGCGGGAGTGTGACGGAGGCCTCGGAGGTTGCTGAAGAGCTGGCGCGACACTTCGCCGCGGTTTCCAGTTCCGAGCATTACTCCGATACTTTCCGACAAAGGAAAACCGAGACGGAACGAACTGAGATCGATTTCGGCGGCGGCACCAGTGAAGCGTAAATTATGCCTCTGACGATGGGAGAGTTTGAGTCCGCGTTGGGGCGCGCCCGGAATTCAAGTCCCGGGTGTGACGGTATCCCATATGAGATGCTGCGCCACCTTCCCCAAGGTGCGAAGCGGCGTTTGTTGGACTTGTTCAACAACATATGGGATTCGGGCTCTTACCCCGATCGTTGGCGAGAAGCGCTTATCATACCTATCCTGAAAGAGGGTAGGAACCCAAGCCTGGCTACGAGTTACAGACCGATTTCGTTGACAACCTGCTTGAGCAAGATCCTGGAGTCTATGGTGAACGGTCGTTTGACCTGGCACCTGGAGACAAAAGGATTTTACAGCCAGTATCAAGCGGGATTCCGTAGGAATCGCTCTGCGCTGGATCATGCATGTCTTCTCGAGGGAGATCTTCAAGACACGTTCTTGAACAGAGAGCACGCTCTGGCCGTGTTCTTCGACCTCGAGAAGGCTTATGATACGACGTGGAGATACGCGATTCTACGGAAATGTCGGGATTTCGGTCTAAGAGGTAAGCTGCCACGGTTCATCCAGGGTTTCCTGGAGAAACGTAGGTTCCGAGTCAGGCTGGGAACTGTGCTCTCTAGGGAGCACGTTCAGGAGAACGGTATCCCTCAGGGTTCGGTGATGAGCGTTGCGCTTTTCTTGGTTGCGGTGAACGGTGTCGCTGACGGTATCCCCCCGCAGATAAAGAAAATGCTCTTTGTTGACGACCTTTGCCTTTACTATTCTGGTAAGGATCTAGGAGAGGTCGGCGGTGGGATGCAGTCGGCGATAAACGTTGTGGCTGCCACAGCCGAGGAAACCGGGTTTACCTTTTCCACTTCGAAAACGGTGTGTGTTCACTTTTGCAGATTGAGGAGGGCTCATAGCCCCCCTCAACTCTGCCTGAGGGGCACGCCCGTGAAGTACGTGGAGAAGGTGCGGTTCTTCGGCCTCCAGTTTGACGAAAAGCTGAGATGGCAGGCACACATCGACGCCGTCGAGGACCAGAGCAGGAAAACCCTCTTACTTTTGAGATTTGTTGGTCTCTTTAGGTGGGGCGCGGACAGGGAGACTCTGCTAAAAATGTTTGACTCGCTGCTTTGTTCGACGATCTTTTATGGATGTATGGCCTACTCCTCGGCCCGGAAAACGCGCCTGAGAAAGCTCGATAGGCTCTATTTCCAGGGTCTGAGAGCAATCTCAGGGGCGTTCAGGACCAGC
>CM077103.1:32502476-32546968 GCA_039619505.1 Cimex hemipterus | reverse complement strand
CATATATATATATATATATATATATATATATATATATATATATATAAAGAGGGTCAATTCTAAGTCACTGCCTAAAGGTACCCAATTAGACAGCCCAGCTACTACTCCCATTGTTATTTCTATAATTTATTTAGTCATTAGACTGATTCTTCTTGAGTTAATTAATACATATCTATGTTCTTGTGTGAATTGATAGTGATTTCCTTCCTCTCCTTTAACACTTTAACTTCACCTTTTAATCCAGAATTGGGAATGATTAGCACAAGCTATTTGAACATCAAGCTATTAAAAGGCTAATAAAATAGATGAGTAATGGTGAAATGTAAATTTAACTCTAGATTTATTTTTTGCGAGTTCTTGTCGTGTAGTATTTTACGAGACTGGTCAGGAAGTAATTTTACATTGATGTTAGAGCGAGGCAAAGGAGGCCGGACGAACAAAAAACACCTAATTGATTTTAATATTCCAAACCAACAAAGAAGACCCCTGAGTTTATCATAAATGTAAAGGTCATCGGGGAAACGGAACACAACCCAACTTTGCCCTGATTTTGCTCAAATTGAAAATGAGAAACCAGACGATGTCGAAACTCGTCTGACCTAAACATACTGGCAGAACAGACGGACAGGGGTTTATCCTTTGTGCAACTTTAAAGGAGAAAGTGTATTCCAAGCATGAAGACCTTAAATATAAAATAACCCTTCTCAGCCAGTCACTTTCGCCACAAATCACAGATAAGTTTAACATTTCGTCGGTTGACAAACTTAAAATTCTATTATTAAAAGAATAAATTAGAATGTCATTAACTCAGAGGTCAAAGTGATGATATATCTTTCTTTGACATTTTTCTGAATTGTACTTATCTGGGGTAGTAAAAATGATTTGTGGTGAAATTTATTGCGTGAATAAATGTGGGTATTTCAATTCAAAAGGTGAATGAAGGGGCATACCCCCAATCGCCCTGAGGAATATCGAGTATTCGAGTAGTGTGAGTGCAAACCTGTCATTTGACGAAGCCCTGGGATATGAACAGGCTAGCAATAGAATTAAGTAAACTGACAGTTGTTTACCATTATATCATAAAACTTGGCTGGAGACCCAGTAAAAGAAATTAGTAGGTTCGGAACGCGAGAAAGATAAGAAAAAATGCAAAGCAATGATCAATACAGTTAAAACCAAAAAATAATAAAACTTTAGAGATTAAAGTCATTTTTTACTGTTTAATTTGCAGAATATTAAAAGGACAAAACTAGTTAACCAAATTGAAAACGTTTAACATTAAAACTTTGCTTAATTATTGACGTTTTAGAAGATGATGGCCGTCACCTCTATCCTAAGGTCAATGCGCTTTTTTTTAACAAATTACCAAAGTTTGTTTTCATATTTTTCTTGTGTTTATTTCATCCTTCAAAATAAAATAAATGTATTGATCAATTAGTTTCATCCAAAAATCATTATTAATGCTCACCACTAGTAAGAGGCCAGAATACTTTCTCTGGGAAAAGGGCCTCTTCCATTTTCTTTAATTTTCCTCCAGGATGATTATCTCAGTCAGTCATGCCGCACTTAAAGTTTTATCATCATGCGAAAAAGCGTATATAGAATTGTATATCATATCTCGCAGAAATGATTGACATCAACTCCTGACCCTGGCAGAGCCTCTAGGCAGCAGCTTAAAAGCTATGAGAAAGTTTCCATCTTGGTCAAAAAAAGGAGCCAATATAAATTCTCTAGACCCTGAAACCTTCAGTAGCCTAGCACTTACCAACAAAAAATAGTACATCCATGAATGGATCCTTAATGAGTCCAAAACGTGGTGGAGCATCAGCAAGTATGAAGCACGCGAAGGGATTCATAGAATGGCTAATTGCAAGACCAGGATTCTGATTCGAGGGCCCTGCCACCTAAGAAGACATATTTGAGACAGAGAGATAGAGAGAGGGAGGGAGGAAAATAGAAAAATAGATAGATAGTGAGAGAGAGGGGGGAGTTTTTTATTCCTTATTCTGGGACGAAGACACCCCTAAGAATGACAGTAAGTTCACCGTAATTTGTACGAATCTAGTACTTGAATTAGTGAAGGTTTGACGTAAACATAAAGGGAAATAAGTTGAAATAAATCACATAATTCAGAAGAATATAAAAATAGGAATATGTGGCTTGAGCTAGGCAGGACCACTCAAATGTGGAGATTTTATGACCAGAAATATTCAGGTCATTGGGAAGCGAGCCGGAAATAAGAAAGTTTATAGAATGGTAAAGGAAGGATCCTAGGAAATACTTCCTATGGAAGGAACGATAGGGCTGGTTGCAGGTGAGACTGGGCATTCGTGTAGTACCGAAAACTGACATAACACTTCATCAGTCTTTTCTGACCCTATCTCATTCCGTTGAAAATCCACCTTTAAAGACATAGCTTTAGTGGAAGAGGGAAAGATGAGGGAGGGTACAGTATTTGCCCAGGACCGGCGGAATTGAGGAGGTAATCGCAACGCTGAATGGGGTCGAGGAGATTATTGATGTAAATTCTTAACACGGAAGGGGAAATGCTAGAGCCTTGAGAAATATTCACCGGATGTGAGGAAATATGCATGTGCAACGGACAGAAGAAATGCTGGTGAGATACTGTCTGGAAGAAGAGAACAGCGCAGACCACATGCTATGTTTTCATACAAGTCTATGTAGGTTTAGATTCTTAAACTAGGCAACTAGGCCAGGAAAAGACACTAGCAAGACTACGGAGGTTGAAGAAACCTGAAGAGCACAATCCTCTTAATTTTCTTTGATTTCAACATATAATTAATTTTTTTCATGAATGAATTCCTTAACTTAGTTGCATTGCTTATGATTTTATAACCATAAATCGTAGACTCTTTAGGATCTCTACTATGTGAGATTTACGACCTTGGTAATCTCTGTGCATAATACTTACAGCAAGCATGAGTTTTAATAATATATTGTGTACTATTTTTTTTTTTTTTTTTTTTGCTAACTTATTATATCTTGCAGTTTAGAAGTACTTCGCATTGTCGTCGAATTGGCAGAAGCAGAGTTTTTACTTTTTCTTACCTGTTAAGATTTCTGTAATATTCTCAAAGTTTAAATAGTTAAACTTGTATTACAAAAATGATTAATTACTTTAAAAAAGCCTTTAAACCCATCATGTTTCGTTGTAGGTTGATTAATAATGCGAGGTAAACAAATTTCTTCAAATTCAGAAGCTATTTTTTATAATATATTATTTTCATTCAAAATCCTGAGTCACACACAGCTAAACCTATATAATAATTATATAAAATATACACATATATACACATCGAAGATACAAAATATGGGTTCACTGGGATTGAATCGTCTTTAGGAATGAAAGCCTTTTTATTTTTGTATGATGCATGCGGTCTTTGACTAAGGTTTATTGTTTTTTTTCTCAGTTTACAAGTTGTGGGGCTATGAGTTCAAGCCGAGGGCGAAACGGGACAAAGAACTCCTGGATGGCGTTCCTGGTCCCGTTCGAGACCCCTCCGGGTCGTCCTTATAGCCCCGAGAATGGGATATTCCGGTCAGCATGACTAGCCGCAACGAATTCGAATCCCGAAGAAAACTCAATAGTTCGAACTTTTTAAAAACAAAAGCTAACGAGTCGTCGAGGGATTATTTGAGCGAAAGGAATTTCACTAAAGCGTCGTATATGAGCCTGGGGTTGATGTTCGAGTCGGCCGTGTATCTGACCCCGCGCAGAGATCCGTCGTCGTGGCTGACCACGCCATACTCGCCGACTATGAAGCCATCGGGTGTCTTTTCTTCCACACGGTACTTCCGGTAGTTGGACCCTTCGACGACGTAGCCGAGTTTGTTCGGGCTGGGAGTTGAGACGGGCTGGACACCGTGGACCCTCCCGTTGGTCATAACGCTCACGGCTTCGTCGACCTCGTAGTTCTTCTCCGGCTCGGCGTAGACCCTTTCCTGATACTCCCAGTTTTTCCTGGCCTCCTGCCTGTACACCCTTGGATCCCGTTCCGTCGAGAAGATCGTTCTCTCCTGGGGCGCCCACGCCTTTGTAGACTGGCGCTCGACGAACTCTTCTGCTTTCGGAGCATCGGTATTTATTTGAGTCGGCGTGTAACTTTTCGACTCGTCGTGATCATCTTGTTTGGGGGTGAACGGTGGCCTCTGGTATTGCCAATTTTTAGCCGGTTCGACAGTTTTGGCGGGGTCTCCTCGTGCTGTCCTGGCCTCAGTCGTGAACGTCCTTTGTTCGACAACGGTTTCTTCCTCATTCGTCGGCTCTTGTTTAGGCTCTTGCTTCGATACGACGGTGTAACTAGTCCTTTCTTCTACTTTTTCTAAATTGATTGGAACATTTCTCTGTATAGTGAAACTGCTAGTTGAATCTCCTTGGTGTATCTGTCGTACTGTGAAGCTCGTGTTCTCTCCATTTTGACTCCTCTCAACCGTAAACGAACTTTCCGGTGGTTCTTTCTTTATTGAAATAACTCCTGATGTCTCGTCCACGCCGAAATGGCTCCTCTGAATGGCGGTGATGGTCGGCTCGTCGAGCGTCGACGCTACTCTGGTTATTTCATGCGGTTTCGCCATCTGCCTGGCGATGCTAGAAGTGACGCTGACTTTGACCACTTCCGACGACGGTTCCTCTTCGGCTTCCGTCATCCAAGACGTGACGTCCGTAGTTGCTTCCGTTACTACGGGTATCGACGTCGTAGTCAAAGGTGGGTCCGTCGATTTAACCTCGTTTTGAATAATATTGTTGTTTATAAAATACGACCCGCTGCTTCTTGGCTGAGTTCTCATGTAAAGCTCCAAAAACTCTTGCCCGGCAAGGATGTCTCTTGAAGGCAAGGGGCTACAATACACTGCGCCCAGCAACCCCACAACCACAGCCTAAAACAAAATAAGCACCATTTAATCAAAATCGAGACAAAATATAGACTACTAATTTTTAAATACAATAACAAACTCGATATTCTCTTCACTCAATTATTCGTATAAATCCTTTCATTTTAAATATTAACTATTGAAATTTCTATTGTTTACTTAGATTAAATTAATTAAATTTGAAATAGTACGTCTTTTATTATATTTTTGAGTGTTGGTAAACATTCTGTACAACAGCGAGTCCAGGCGGACAAGATTTCATTCTGCCTGCTCTTTTCTTTATTCTATTTAACTTTTCGTTATTCACTATAATTCTGAAACGTTCATCACACCAGACTGCATCTCACGATTGTGGAATAATTATTTATTAACGGTAATAATCACCACATTATTCGTTATTCTTAAATGAACCTGCTAGCAGTACTCGAGAATAGTTTCTTAGTTCTTCTTGTTATAATTATAAATATCGCAATTAATGGTTTATAATACCACCCTAAGCAATGGTTGTTGTAATGTCTAGCATTTTTTAATTACATTAACAATTGTAATGACAGACAGCTCTAGCAATAACATGTTTTTCACGAAGGTTCCGATGACATTCCATACAGCAGCGACATTCTACTGTGTCAAGTTCCTTGACTGACCTACTCCCCAGTCACGGATTACCATTAAAAGCCGGGATCTCCCTTTCCCCTTATAATACTTTTTCAACGTCCTGTTGCCTTGATAGACTTTTCAGGTCAGCGAGACCTAGGATTCGGCAAGGGATATTCAATCGGAAGGATGCTTCTCATGCATAAACAGCTAATTAAATCGCGGCCTTCACCTTTCATTTGCAACACCGTTTTACAAGTTTAAACGATTTGCACTGTGGATACAAAATTAATGCTACGATACAAGGAAGCAAAATCATTGCTGCCATTACAGTCATTACTGCTGCAAACATTAATTCCACGATCTTCAAATCGATACTTTTTCATAAAATATTCAAATTTTCAAAGGTAAGCCACAAACTAAAGATATTAACTAGGAATTAGAAGGGTTGATGTGATAAAAATATATCATAATAACTTTAAGGGAATCTAAACAAATTATATAAAACGTTGCAACAAAATCGACAAATGTACTTATTTATTACTATATATAGTTTGTATTATTATTTTTTAAATTTTTTGCGAAGTTATCAACTGCAGACTGTACATATCATCCCAAGGGATTTTCGGAGATTTACGTACTCACTTCGGTGAAGTATACTAAATTTAGAATAAAATTTGATGTAGGATTATCAGTTTAACGTTACTTCATATATTTACACACTTTTTTAGGTTCAATAAAATCCCATTTCTATATTTGAATAATGATTCAACAGATTTTCAACAAGTATTTTTAATTTTGCTTTATTTTGTAGATAATTCGACTGAATATTTTAACAAATAAGGCATCGTTCAATACTGATTTTAAAATACAGTTAAAACAAAATAAATTAAAAGTGAGCGATAAAAAAATACAATGTAGTATTTAGTTAACGATAAAAGAATTTTGTAAGCTGATGATAAACAAAGATTTGAAATTTATCTGTTCTATTCCGTAATCTCAAAAACAAAAATTATTTTAACAACACCAAGAAATTTGGCTAATTGTTAATTTCTTTGGTCGGAATGCATCTTTAATATAGTCAACGAAATTTATTGGTTATTATTAAAACTATTTTACATATTAAATTTTGGGTTCTAATCAACTATCAAAATTTGGACAAAATCAACAGCCTTAATTGCCATTCCCAGCCATAGTTTTTTTCTCACTTTTTTTATTATCATCTGTACAAATATACACGTTTATATTACTAAGTTCTTTTTACCTTGTTTGATACTCACTGTTCAATTTAGCAAAAATGTTATTTTTAAAGACTTACAAACAAGAAAATTTTAAAAACAATTGTTTAAATTTGTATTGAAACTTTAATTAATTATTGTTTAAAAGTAAATAGTTAGAATAACCTACCTAACCTAATGTAGAAAGGTTGGAGGTTAGGGCGTGAAATGACCTTAGCCGTTAAAATACCCTTAACAAATTATTAATATTTTAATAGATATAAGCAAATTATAAATTATCCTTCCAGAAAAAATTATGCACGCATAACTAAAGATTTTACCGGATATTTTTAATTTAAAAAAAAATATTACTACATAATAGAAAAAACAAGAGACCTTAAGCCGTACCTTGAGGGACGCCAGAGACCGTAGGCAATGGATATAGCAATCCATTCCAATTTTTATTGTCTGAGTTCTTCTCATTAAATAAGATTTGATAAATATAAGTGAACCTGAACAATTCTTCTTATTTATTTTTTTAATAACAACTAATGATGGATGGAGTTAACAGCGTATTTTCAAATCTTGAAAGATCCCAAAAACATGATAAACTCTGTTCAATTCTTTAAAATATTGTTAACAACATCAAACAATGCCTGTTCAGTATATGTAAATTTCAATCAAAATTGGTAAAAATGGTTCAGTGTTTTCTAAAATTTTAATCCTTTTTTTCTGTGTCCTCTATAAAAATATATTTATAACATCTAAAATCAATAAGACAATAAATTTCTATGTGTTTTAATGTCTTAAAAAATAATTTTAATAAGTCTGTTCAACCAATTTTCTGACAATTTAAAAGAAAATTTGCATAATAATTAATTTTGAGTTTTAAACGAAGTTTAGTAATTCAGTAAACTTTACCTTACCCTGGATATATGACTCAACTTTCAAGAAATTTTATTTATAAAATTTAATTACCTACCATTTGTTGTGAAATTATTAAAGTCAATTGTAGTATTGGTTTAAAAAATAAAATAATTTAAAAAACCATACTTTTGCCATTGGTAGTTTAAAAGGTCTGCTGGGACGTGTTGTTTGGCGCCTCAGATTTGCCCAAGAAAAAGCGAGAAATTGGTAAACGGCTAAACACAAATAATCAGCAAGAATTTGCGGGCCCATTGATAGGATGACTGTGATTATCGATAAAAAAATATTCGTTAAAACAAAAATACAGTTATAAAAATAGGCCGATTATAGTAATCCACTGCCAAAATGTAGGTCCTTATTTCCCGAATGGCAATTGCCGACTGGTTAAATACGCTGTTTAAACGTCCAAATTCGTTTTTAAACGATCAGAAGATTAGATTAGAGGTGATTATAAGTTATTATAA
Source organism: Cimex hemipterus (assembly GCA_039619505.1). Lineage (NCBI taxonomy): Eukaryota > Metazoa > Arthropoda > Insecta > Hemiptera > Cimicidae > Cimex > Cimex hemipterus. Next base: position 32,538,873 of record CM077103.1, on the reverse strand, counting down.
TTATAGTGGAAGGTGTCAACCGGCCTGAAGCATCCCCTTTCCAACGTCGAGACCGAGTAATGATGCGACTTGATCAAGTCAGGATTAATAAGAAAGTCCTTGGACCTGGAAGGGAAAGGATTATTGCAAATACCCGCACGCCCTCTCGACAATAGCACATAACAAATATATTACGTACTACCTAATTTCAGAAATAGGATAGACTCAATAAAATCCCCGCCTGGACGATTATCATCGGCCCAGAAGGATTAAACGATAGGCCTAAAATAGAAAATAAATCAAATAAGTTTTATCCCTTAATGAAATATTTATCTTTCGGATTTCCCTAATTTTATCACTTATTGACAATGTGAAATTTTGAAATATCAGGAATATCAGGTAATCTCTTAATCTCTTAAGAAGATCCTTGAAAATATTAAATCCAGCACAAAAGAAAAAATACAGTATTTATAAACGCATTTTCTTAAGTTGTTTATGCTATTATTTCTCAAGTTTAATCTAGATTCATCTGATCAACTCTGACCTGGTCCGTTTGGTGTCGCTTTGTTTGTTGTGATATTACGAGTGGAGCAAACCCATCGCAGTAATTCTGTCACTTTTAATTTTACAATTGTTTAAATATTTTCCAATTTATTAAAGTAAAACCTATTAAAATAAAATAAAATATCCTAAGGATATTTTTAATTTTCCTATTTATTTATTAACGTTGTTAATTGTCTAACGGTTATCCGAGCCCGCATAGAAAATGCTTCAGTTTTGTTTGTCATTACTTGTGACGGCGGACAAAATGTACGATGATTTATGTGACTTGCCCATGACAAGAAACGAGGAAGAAGTGGGCAATAGAATCAGATGAATAAACACCAATGGAAATCAGCATAACATTCAACATTAAACAAAACCGAAAATTTGCATTAACATAAATATTCGTCCTTGGCCGTTTTGAGCCATATACAGTAGACGATGTATGCGGAAAATGGGAGCGACCAATGTATACAACTTATACAAATACGGCGGTCATGTTATTCGACCTAAATTACCCTCAGGGCAACCTTGGATTACCACCCACTCTGTTCATGTCCAAGTAGTAACTGTATTAAGTCGAGAAGATATTTTCTTCTTCGAACGTTACATTGTCCAACTGCGTTTTTTTCTACATAATCTGAATAGTTTTATGAATCCATCCGTGACAATTAGAAGGAAACGTCCTGCAATCTCCATTATAAAAATAATAGTTATAATAATAATCTTAATGTGTGAAAATTAATAATAGGTTGTTCTGAGTGATATGCAACGCTGGAGGAGGGCGAAGTCACGATTATAACAGGATATCGGGAAAGGTTAATATTATAAATATGTCGAGATGGCAGACAATGCTTTTGAACCTGGTTTTATGTAACTACCATTTTGTCAAGCTGCCCACTTACTCTTAATGACCGAATTGGTTCGCGTTTTACGAAATCCTTGTGATTAAATTCAATGATGAAATAACAAGTTCCATTTAAATAAATTTTTAATACTTTTTTACTTAATAATAGCATGAAATATTTTTTGATATGTAGAAGGCCTTATAGCATGTTAAATAGATTTATCTAGTTTTTACAGTCATTATAGTTATAGTTATTATATAGCATAAATGTGTATCAAGTAAATTTAAATTTTAAAATATCACCGGTTTAATTTTCCTTGAAAAGAAATGATTTTTCAAAAAAACGTTCTTGTAGACAGGTAGATAGCTGTATAAAAAAACGCGGAAATAATTTGCCTATTATGGTCGTCTGACTAATTTGTACTGTTCATTGCCTTTTGTCCATTTTTTATGGTAAGAACTAATCTAATATTCTAATTTTTAGATAATAGAACCTTTAGAATAAATTGACTTTTCTAATTGATTTTGTCGATTCTAATTATATTTGTTGTAATTTTCATTAAAGAAATAAATAATTTATTAACTTATTCAGGTTCACTATGAAAGCACCTTTCAGCCTTTTCTTCAAGTTCAATTTTTCTTTTCTAAATTAAAAATATATCCATTAAAAAGGTTGTTATTAAACACACGATAGGATAATTTGCAACTTGTGTTCCTCATTCATTTTAAAATAATAATTTGGTAGATCTTTCATAGATAGGCCTTCATGCGCTTGTACCTAAATGGAGGTCGGAAGGTCACAGAGTTGAAGTTTGAATAAAGCTAATTATTCGCAAAAGTAAATATTCTTATTTGCTAGATCAAAGGCACTAAATCTGAGAATTTGGAATGGGCTTTAAGTAATAATCTGCGAATAGAGATGTCGAGTTTTTAGTCTTAAATTGTAATTTATTCTTCCACGTTGATAATTCGTTTATAACTTGAACATCGGATTGTAAAATATGAAATTCCGAAAAATAAAGATGTTTTAAAAGATTTGATCGTTTTTTACCGTTCACTTTAATATCTTTAATATTCAGTTCAATATATGTGAAAGTTAAGCTAAGACAGCGCTTTGTGTTATTTTCATAAAGTTTTCCTACATACTGATTTCCAAATTTCCACAAAATCAAAGTAGGCAGGAAATCAATGAATCTTTTTAAATGTGTCGTTGTGATGTACGAATTTATATAAACGACCTTTCGGTATTTTCATCCATCAAGTGTGCTAACATGTTCATTCGTGTTATACATAAGTTTAGCGAGTTCTTGTTGTTTAAGAGCGTTTAATTTTAATGTTATTTATGAATGTTTCCAGAGCAGTTGAAAACACATTTGGTTCATTGTCCATCACGCAACAGTTGCTTCGTAGAAAATGTGCTATTATGCTAGGGGGTTTTAACGAAAAAATGAAAAATCTTCCTAAAACAGCTAGAAGAAATAAGTACATGATTGACCTTTAGAAGTGTGCTAAGGTTTTTCACGTATATTCTAAAGTTTTTATGTTCATTTGGCGAGATTTTGATCATTAATAGTAACACGGATTGATTTTTTTAAACATCAATCGAAGGAAAAATGCACATTTGCTAAATTATTGGTTTGAAAGTTCTTTGATTGTAATCGGTTGATGAATTTCCTTTATTCCTATTTTTGGTTACCGGAATGATCTTTCCTTTCTCGATTTTTCATTTGCTTTCCTTTGTTTTTTTTTTTTTTTTTTTTTGTTGTTAATGTTGGTTTGTTTGCTTTTTATGAGCACTTTTATTATTAGCGACTAACAAGAAGTAAACCAAAGAATGAATCCCCTTATCGTGATTTACGAGCTAGTATTCTCAGGCACCAGTTAGCAGGTCCGTATTTAGAGTGCTATTAGTGCCTTAGTTGCTAGCTTCTAGACATTAGCATTCATAAAGAAATTAACAAGATTAGCACAGCTTACTTAAATCTCCTAATGGATAGTTTATTTTTTAATGAATATCAACTAGTGCTTTAGGTTGTATTGTTTATTATTTATTCACTTTTCCCGTTTGTAATACATTATTGATCTTTTAAATTTCAATTGTTTTTTTGTTTTTTCTGAACATTCCTATTAATAGAAACCGACCAGCCAAGACACCAAAGCATGACCTTACAATGATTTACGAGATAGCACACTGAAACCCTGGTTAGCATGTGTTCTATTCCTTAGTAGCTAGCTTCTCGACATTAGCACACATAAAGAAATTAATAACGGCACAGTTTACACAAATGACCTAATAAAAAGCTAGGATATTGGTTATTTTATTTTTAACGACTACTATCTGGAAGGTTATATCTTTTTTAATTCATTTTTCCTGTTTTTAACATCTTTTTGATCTTTCCGTACTCAATCGTTTTTTATTGTTTTGTGAGCAGTTCTATTAACGCAAACCGACTAGCCAATACACCAAAGCATGGCCTTAGAATGATTTACGAGATAGCACACTGAAACCCTGATTTGCACATCTATATTCGGTGTAGAATAAACAATTTCTTAGTTGCTAGCTCCTCGACTTTAATACATACAAATATTAACACAGTTAGCACAGTTTGCTGATTACCCCTATATAAAGCTCTTTTTAATGACTTCTAGCTGGAGTTTAAAGTTATACGTTTATTTTTCATTTACCCTTTCATACTGACTTTTCCCGTCCCTTTTGGTCCCTCCTTTCTCAACATTTATTTTTGTTTTTCTTTTCGTGAACAGACCTATTATTAGAAACTAACTAGGAAGAAAACCAAAAAATATCCCTGCCATGATTTACGAGTTAGCAGACTGACACCGGTCAGCATAGCTGTATTCAATGTTGATTGTACTGTAAGTGTGCTAATTTATTTACTATCTTATTTATTAGCAGAGTTAGCGTGAATAGCTTAATATAAATCTCCTGTATTGGTAAGTTTTTTTTTTAGTTATTTTTGATTTGTTTATTATGCTTTTTTTTATCTTCAATGATTTTAAAATATGACCTTATCATAAAACTTTGATATAAATTATTTAAACCAGATGGATAAAAGGATGATCCAAATTGCGGTGCGTTTTGATGTATTCAAATTAATAGTAGAAGGTTGTCTTTCAAATAATAAATTGAGATATCCAAGTGCTGTTATAAAAGTGTCCAAATTTTGCTTTAATAGCATACAATTTGAATATTGATGCATCATCTGAACAAAAGATCGTTTCAAAACGGAACACGGGCTCCGAATCTTAATTCATCCCCAATTGCAAAACGTATTCGCCCATCGCTTGGAAGTAGATATGCTAAATATCTACCTAAAAGGTTATGGGTTTATGCTTAGCGGAGGTATTTATGTATGTATATGTGTGTGTATGTGTGTGTGTAAAAGTGAGGACAAGGGAACAGACCGCTGTGACGAAATATACTAGCTCACACGCACGACTGAGCTCATTACACAAGGAATGTCTGTTAAGTAATTGCGTCCGGGCATATTAAAACGGGCGGCCTTTGCCGGAATTAAATGCACCTCGGGTAGCGGAATGGGGAAAATCCTTTTGTCGAAGGTTTCGCCTTTGATCAGACGTCAAAATCTCGGATGGCTTCCGATTGGATCTTTTCTCCTCTGAGCAACACGAAAAACATGAAGAAAAAAAAATGCAACTTTTGTCTTAACGAGCACGGACTTTATACCTTTTTGTTTATAGGCCCTGTAGCCGAAGGTTTTATATATAAGTCTCAAGATTTCCAATTAAGCAAGGACGAAGTTTTACATATCAGAATGAGCTGACCTCGGCCGAAGTCTTTCAGATAAATCCGAAAGAATTTCACGCTTTTTTCGATTCTTATCATGGAATTGTTTTATTAATTTAACGGGGGATTTATTCAAACAAAATATTATGGTTATTCACGATGCCTGCCAAGCTTCTTCATCTTAATTTTGAAGTTTTAGAAATTTTATATCGAATGTGCTATTTTGGAACTAATATTGTATTCTATTCACTGGAATGGTTTATGATCAGCCTAAATAAACCGCGTGTTTCCTGCACATTTTTAAGGCTCCTGGTATTAAAACACATCAATTGTCATTCCCATTTTAATTCTAACAAATTAAGTTTTTAATTCAGACAAAGTACATACATGTAAGTACAATGTTATATCTAAATATAATTTAGGTAGTAATGTAATACTATAAATACAACTCAATAAAAATATAATTTAAAAAAAAATCGAATGTCAGAAGACCAGACTAACCAGAACCTCGTAATCAACTACGTATTAGTTTCACTATTTATGACAGTGCCACATAACAAAATAGTATATTTTATATTTGGTTATTTTTTGGATTTATATTAACCCAATTCTACAACATACACAGAGTTACACACACTTTTAAGACTCAAACACACAGAACGCATTACTACGCGAGGCTACTGGAACTCCCCGTAACGCGGCGATATTGGCTATGTCACACACGCAGCGTTATCTGGGCGGGCGATCCAGTACTGTGGTTCATCATGTCGTTCCGAGGAGGAGGAAGCTTTGGTTCTTGTTGTTTTAATTGAGAGTGATAGGAGGAGGCGGTATTGGGTTCCCCCAGTAAATAGAAGGAGGGAAGACCTGAGTGAATACCACCATCGGTGCAGGGAGCTGCGATCTCATGAAGATCGCATTTTTTGATTATTTTCGAATGTCAAAACAAAATTTTGAAGAACTGCACGATTTACTGCAGCCGAATATTGAGATGATTACAACAAACTTGAGGAGACCGGAGGAGAGAAAAAAAGAGTTACCAATAATTTTGTACAACCCGAAAAGTTAACGTCGCGTTCCGAAAGGTAGCGCTGTGCGATAACGCCAAGTGTATGGCCGGGATGATGCAATGCAATAAAACTGTATCGCCGTAACGCGACGTAACAGTAACGCTGAACGTCTCGTAGTAACGCGTTCTGTGTTTGAGCTTTTAAAATAAACCTGGGGCCGTCGGTGGTCGCAACGGTTTAGGCGCTGACACGGCGCTCATCACTGTAAGGTAAAGGTCCCGGGTTCGAATCCAGCGGCCCTGCATTCGAACCCGACATTCTTACAAATGGGCTTTTCTTCAAAAGTACACTCCGAGGGTTGATATAACGAACCCTCGTAAAAAATAATAATAGACAGAGGTGAGCTTATCATTGTTTGCAATCCACAATAGGCGTTCATACAAGTGTTTCTGTAAAGATGGCTGATATGATTATGAGACAATAATTAATTTTTAAACAGATATGGGGGAGCCTACAAGAACTTTATGTTGTATTATGTACTCCCGAAAGATCATTTATATAAATTCGTACAGCACAATAACAAATTTTATCCGATTCAAGGGTTGCCTGAATACCATTTATTCAACCTAAGAACATTGAAGAATATAATTTTCCGGTCAACATATATAATAAAAACGATCTGTTACAACCACGTTCCAAGGTTAAAACTAGCCACAAAAACATTTTTGTCTAATTACAGATTGGGCCAAGTTTGTATTTAATGTTAAAAAAGTACATAACAGAATGAGACAACACAGCTAACCTCACAGATCCATCAGAACCGAATATTTCTTTAACCGGATCTGTGAAAAAAAATAATTTCCTCACATATTTTGACTTTTATAACTATTTATTAAATTATGAATTAAAACTCAATCGAACATTATTAGTCGTAAACAAGAGGCCACCAAACTCATTCCAAAACGTAATATCATTAGTGATCAGATCAGTTCATTTGGCAGATGAAAATCTCGGAAGTGAATTTTTACAAATAAAATTGACCATGTGTAGTTGACCATCCGAGATTCTTGTCAAATACCAAACTCGAACCACCTTCAACTTTTCCATTTAATATCAGGTGCTGATGAAGTTGGTTGTTTTACGCTTCTTTAGAAAAAAAACATAAGCTTTACCGAATAAATAATCCTGCTAATGATTCTAAATAACATACATCGTTTAACGCCCGATTATTTCCACTCAACTATATCAAAAGGATACGATGAATTGCTTGAGAAAAAAAGAAAATTTTCAGCATATTAGCATTTTGTCCTCGATCTGATGGTTAAAGGTCACTGTTTGAATTATACTTGTGCATGTTAAAATATGAAAACCAGTCTTTTGTCGAAATACCAACAACGACAAATACAAAACGGTGATCCAATTTGACGCATTTCATCTTGTTGGTAAATGTACATTCTTTTTTTTTTTTTTTTTTGTTTCCATTTGCCGTTCAATGTTCAAATTTTAGGCAACATGTCCAATTGATGCGAATGGAAGTAAAAACTTGAGGCGAGGACGTAATACCCTTGGGCGCGATCCTCAAAGACGCAACACGCAATCCGGCCAGGTCTGTAAATACCTAATTACATAATTTAGGCAAAGGCGTGCAGAAAAATGTTCTGCATGGGCTGACAAACGCATCGGACTGCGCGTAGCCTGGAAACATGGCAGTTGCTCCCCCAAAATTCAAATTACCGACATTTCGTTTCTAACGAATCGTTAGATGCAGCAGAAAGGAAAACTGGCGTGACGTTATCTGAAAAAGTTCATAAGACTTCTGCAGTCTTGGCCATTTCTGACCTATATTCCTGTCAAATTAGCCAATTAACCTACTGCTATTTATATAACTATCTTTTATAGGTGCAATTCTTTGGCTCTTGGAGAAATGCAATCCTTTGAGAGAGATCGTGTGGGAATGCTACCCGATATGAGAATCGTGCTTCAGCATAGACTCCTAGCCTGTGTAGAGAGTGAATTTATTTATTAGCAAGAATGTACTTACTAACGTTAACGTGTGGTGTGAGAGGATTCCATCGCTCTTCAATTCGGACTGTTATACAATATGTATAAAGAGTGATGGTAAATAAATAAGAGAGAATCTATTTAAGAATGGATGAGTAAGAATGAGATTGGAACTACATGCGTTAAATGCTGAATTGACTTAACTGTTAACTGAATCCCCCTCGGAGGCGAACCACCATTCTGGACGGTAACACCCGGGGTGATTCTCACAGCATGCCGGCCAAACCCGAATCCAAACAGTCCGTTTTATATCTATTATTTCAGCTCGATTTTTTTCCATTATTATGACGTAATGCAATATTATTTATTAAATTTATATATACTGCACAAAAATGAATAGGAATATTGCCTATTTTGTATTATTTAATTTACTTAGCCTGAATATTTACTACAATTAACGTTCTTTTATTTTTATTATAAATTGCATTAAAATTTATTAAAAAATATTGTTTTTATTGGAGGAAAATCTAATTAAACTATTTTGAAAAATAACAAAAGAAAATGTTTTAATTCCATAATTGTGTTTATTGGACGCAATATTTTTTTTAAATAATTAATAGCCTGTATAATGTCCTCTGTTAGGTAAAACTTTTACTGTTAGGCATATTGTTAATAAGGTTGTCACTAATTTCATAAGAAATTTCAATCCATAGATGTTCCAACGTCTTTGCGTAAGCCTTCTTGAGCAGATGGGAAATTCCTAGCTTTTCCAAACGTTGATGAGTAACTCTGTCACTATGAGGTCTTATACTGTCATCCAAAAATCGAAAATCCCTGCCAGTGTGATCCTTGTTTGAGGGATGTATTCGTCGATAATGTCTTAGACATAATGAACAGCGGCCTTCAACAAAATAAAGTCCAGTTCGTCTTCAGTGTAAATCCCAGCACAGACGATTTCACCGCCTCCTCTAAACTGCACTGAATAAGAGCCCGAATTCGGGCATAGTACGCATTCCCTGTTCTCAGTCGACTCTTCGACGCCCGCTGTCACCAAAGTGAGAGAAACGCGGCTCGTCAGTAAACATAACACCTTTCCAATTGGTGCTCTCTTTTAGGCACTCCCTGCACCATATTCTACTGAGTTGCTGGTGGCGAGCTGTTGCTTAACGTCGTCTAAAAACTTAGGGCTATTGGCATGAGATAAAAGAAATGTCTCCGTGATGCCCAAAATGAATGGAGTACGGATCCTCTGAGTGGATGAAGCATGTAAAAGATTCTGTACATTCAGGGAGGAAGTTATCAGATATCACCTATTTGTAATTCGAGAAACAGTTTTCGAGCTCAACTTCTTTGGGTTACTCTCCCCGCCAGAAATCCACACGCCCCGTCCGTATTTGGTACTTTTTCATCATATCGGCCACCGACGAGATCCTTAACGGCGACAGTTATAGTTCGTTCATCTCTTCTTTTTCTACTATCCTCAGTATGAAGAAAAGAAGAAATCGACGATCTTTAGATATGCCAGACATAGTAAACTCATAGTTAAATTACTTTGCCAAAACTTGCAAATATAGCAGTAACTGGAATCTGAGAAAACATCTAAACAACAATATACACCTAAACAACAATTCTTCATGTGTACGTTGTACAACATAGAAGAAGAAACTGGAAACAATAATTATTTTCGAATGCGAAGAAACTGCTGAATGAAGACATAACGGAGGGTACCAAAAAGACTGTGTCTTAAAGAGCGCCAAAATGCTACAGAACTTGAGAATTCCTTCGGTACCTCGTATCCTCATCATCATCAGTGCAGACACAATTAATTTCTTTAATAACGATCTACGGCGGGTCCACTTGAACCACTAGGTAGGGAATGAATTCTTCGGCGAATGCTATCACTACACAGACTGAACTCATCAGTAAACATACCATCATTCCAAATGGTATTCTGTTCTTGACGTTTGCTGTACCATATTCGCCTTTATCTAGGAAGCACGTTGGGAGATACACTGATGCATTTCAGTCCTTTCGGGTGATGACTTGAACTATAAGGAAGAGCCAAGCGTTCCAATTCTAGCATAATCCTACGCACAATAGTTGTTGATCTATTCTACCACTCCGATCTCAAAATACCGTACCTACCAAACCCGGCCCAGTCCCGCTACTATTCTCTCATGACAACCCTTTAATTCGCTACATGACCAACTTTTCTTTTCAAACCTCATAGACGAGTGAATCGCAGATGGCCTTGGGACCGTCTAATTTTGTAACTTCAGCACATCTAGGGACTGCTGGTTCATTTACTCTATAATGACCAACGTTCAAATCAATCACGCCAAACTTATAAAGGCGCATACAATATTGTGTATGAGTGTGTTTATATGCATGTAATTGTAAATACCTTAATTTTTGCTTTTTGCATTTTTTTTGCAGTTGTAAAATAAATATTTACTAAACTATTCTTAAGTAAATCTTTATTAAAAATGAGGAAAAGCATTTATTGGTTTTTGGTATGAATTTTCTATTTTGTTCTATCCAAGTAACAAGAATATATCGATTAATTTAATCGAAAGTAATATCATTTGTATGTAATATCATCATAATCCCTATTCATTTGTTGGCAGTTTATTTATGACTTTTTTGCTTTATTGCGTTTATATTAATCATTACTTCCTTGCTGGTTTTACTTTCTAAAGAAAATATTTCCTTCCGAAATTCTCCTTAATTATATTTTTCCAGTCTATAGTCTATAGAGAAACTTAAACTTATTAGCGCATAGCAAAATATTAGCGTTTTAATTTGTTTAATTACAGTTTTGTTATTATTACTTTAAAAAGTAACGGTATTACGTTATTTTGTGTCACACTTCGTTGTGTTGTAGGTACATTCATGCTATACTTTTATTTCACATCTTATGCAATAGTCCCGTTTTCAAAAATGCTTCTATGCTCACTACGCAAGGAAGAATTGTTTTTCCTTATATTTCTCTACGTGAGGATCTTTGTGACAGTTTTATAGGTGCCACTAGATAAGTTCTGAACTAGTGTAATGACTACCAACTTGAAAAAAAAACTTTCGCCGTGAATTATCTTGGGTGTTATTCATGTTCAAAATAAATCTTTTGTAGGTGTGAGCTCCAACCTTGTTTCTCAACTGTCTGACATTTAATAGGTCAGTCGATTAGGTTTGTTTTCTTTTTGTAATTTCTTTTTGTCAAATCTAATCCTTTGATAAACTCTCGACGTGCGAGTAGCCAGGAGATTAACGTGTAATTTGCGTTTTTTCCGCCAATCCTCATCTCCCAGGGTGGCTGAGGGCACGAAATGACCGAACGCGGGTCAGCCGGCCAAAAGGTCTTTCCGTTTATTTTTTAAACGGCCGTCCTGCGGATGCACGCTTATCGTTTTTTCGTGATATACCGAAGCGGGGCGATTCAAGACCTGTCCATAAAACACTTTGCGAAATGACGGATCACCACTTCAATTAGTCCGGTTCCAATCGCGTTTTGAACCAGCAGAAAGAAGCGGTCCGGACGGTAATTAGAAAAGTGAAACCAGGGTAAAAATAAAAGTATTTTTTTTACAACTACATACAAATCGCAACGAACAAATATAATCTTGTTTACATTGATATGCATGTACACATGCACATTTATACGTATGGCATGATTGTTTTGAAGTAGCCGTATTGGCCATTGAGGGCCCGTTGCACCAACTTGGTTTAAACCCAATTCAGTTCTTAACGAACTCAACTTAAAAACAGCTTTCCGTTTTTCTATATGTCTTAAACCCGGATCAAACGACGGTCCTGGTTCATCTGAATGGTGTTAGCGGTGATCGGTAATTCCTAGGGTTAAACGGAGATCAGATTTGAACGACGTCCGATTCACAACAATATACACCGGTATATTCTAACTTTTGATGTTTGGTTTTACATGTTTCAATAAAAATGTATTAACTTTTGATTTGAAACCAGTGTTCTTTCCTAGACAATGTTCTAATTGGCTTATTTTTGTTGTTCTAATCAGGACTAGTCAGTCCAGCAATTTGTAGTTATTTTGGTTATCAAAGGTTAAATAATACTTGTGATAAAATTCTTATCATTTATCAGCAACATCTTCAAAACTTTTGAGGTCTAGTTTTGTTTTGTTTTTTAACTATTGTACAAGCAAAAACAACTAAAAACTACGTGAACTAAATCTGAGCAATAAAACTTAAATCATAAGAACGTGCCTTAACAACCTTGTTCATTAGTAAACGAAATTTTATTTATATTATTGGATACAAGAGTAATCTAATGGGTGAATTTTTACAAATAAATAACCACAGATAACTAAAAATGGGTAGGTATGCAAAGAAAGGGTTTTAGAACCAACACGATCGAAATCCACTAAGCAGACAATGGTAGATTATTTAATGATTCAGAATGTAAACAAAAAAGTTCTTTGAAATATTTGGGGGAAGCAAAATTAAAGGAAAAAGAAAAACACAAAAATACTAAATAAATGGAAAGTGGTACAACAACCAATGTAAACAATGAACACTATCAATAGCTATATCCGTACAAAGGAACTACAGTATGTTTGCCAATTAGTGGATGATAAGGATCAGCTGAACGGCGGTCCCATACAGGTGGTGCTACGCTCCCTTATCCGAACTTGGTTCAAATTGAACGACGTTCCAGTGAAAATGGTTTTAACTGTGGCGTGAAGTCAACAGCAGTTTCTAGAGTAGCCGAAGTTACAAAATCACATCGGCAATGCCACCTGTGCCTCAGTCTTCTATGAGGGAAGGAAGGGTTGAGCTGGACAGTTTGCGAATTAAAGGGTTTTCATGAGAGTTTAGAATGAAATTAATTCTAGCGGCCAGGTTTGGAACGTAGAGTACGTTGGAGTGGAAGTATAACAGGTAGAATAAACTATCAACTACTGAGCGTAGGATTTCGGTTTGTAGTGATTGAATTTTGAAAAGATTGGAACGATTGGCTCTCCCTTACAGTTCAAGTCCTTAGGTCCAAATTGGGGCTATTAGGATAGTGTAAAATAAGTAATATCAGTTTCGAGCTTTTATCAAGTAGGTCTCTTCAGCATTTTATATCTAAGGTTAGAGTCAATTCGTTTTAGTCGTGTGTTTGTGTGTGTGTGTGTGGGTGGAATCCACGTAAAACTTTTGGCCAAGTAAAGTCGAAGCTCCATACCCAACGTATCGTCATGTTGTGTTTCCTCGGGTTTTGAAGATTCTGGATGCGTTCACTGACTATTGTTAGTTTTATTCTTCTCGTGAGGTTTTCATGCTGATACTTTAATTTAACAGCTGCTTTCCTATCCGATTTTATGAGGATTGTTTTGTCAGTGAAACTCTTTTAAGAATTTCTAAGGCACAAGTGTTGATGGCATGTATGTCAGCATGAAAGCTGTACTTCCCAAATGAGTTCCATTGCCCATGTTTTGAGCTTGTACCAAAAACGCCTGTTCCGGTTCGTTCATTTGTTTCGGAGCCATTTGTATTTCATATCTTTGTATCTGATGTCTCTTGATTTCTTCTCCTATATTGTAGCCTGTCGAGAGTACAGAAGTTTACAAACACTGCTTCTGAAATCATTTTGTCAGTACTCATTTCTATGAGAAGTTTTCTGATATTATTAAATATCATATCGTTGTGTTTTAAAGATTTATTACAGGTAATAAAATCACATTAAACGATCTTAGATGTGTAATGTCTATTCCAGTTTTTAACTACCGAGGAAGGAATTAAACTAGTGTGTTTTCTTTTTTTTCTGGTCTGAATAGTAATTATTTGTCATGGTCGCTCTCTCGACGCCGGAGTTTCTACGACACCAGACGCAAATCCGGCATTACAGATATTAAATTAAAAACCGTAGTACGTAATAAGGGTAAATTGCTCAAATCTCCCCTCACTAGTGGAGAAATAAGTAAAAATCTCCGCTTCCCAGGCACGTCCTTCGTTATTTTGCCAGGAGGTCCATGCGGCGTACAAGTGAAAGGTCCATTTGAAGAACCGATAGTTTCGAACATTCTAGCCTTACACAAATTAATATTCATGAAATAGATTCTAAACTATTTTATTAAGTCTGAATCTGATGCCCAAATTTTAACTACAACGATAATAAACTCTACTGGCCAGAATAATGGGAACTATTTAGAACATTAACTTACATCACATTATCAATGTTAAACTAATCATGTAAAAAAGAACTCTAATCGGCAAAATTATTTCATGAGTTTTTGCCAATATTAAAAACGATCTCCAGTAGCTGGCAGAAGTTCATCCTTTCCTGAAGTGGAAAAGACAATTTAACAATTTTTGGATTTTACGATAGAATTGAATTTTGTTTGTTTTCTTAATTATTAATTATTAATTGCACATAAGTACATTCATAACGTTATTTATCCTTGAATTGTTATGCAAGCGATATCAACCACCGTGGTAATCATTATCATACCGTGTTTGTTGATTGTAAAACTAATGAAAATAAAATCAATATTAATTTATTTCCTAAACATTAAGGAGAATGAGCGGGCGGCACGGTTAAAATATAATCATAGTTTATTCACTATAGCGTTGCATATTTATGAACAACGTTTTACAATGATTCAGCATAAAAGTAGACAGTTCTTTCTTTTTAATTTATTTTATTAATTCTAATTGTTTATTGTATTTTGATTTAGAGAGAAGCTCAAACTACACAATACAATATATTTTCCAATTAAAGATACAAAATTGTCCATATGAAAACGGTTGTCCTGTATGACATGCAATTCCTCACTGTTCTAGGATCAACAATTAGCAATAAATTTCAACACTTCCAAATTATTTTTGAAAATGAGGAGAAATCTTGTATATTTCTTGTTAATTCTGACTTCATAAAATTAAAGTATATTCATTTTTTTTAAACAAACGTTTATTTGAGTGGCATAGTAAAAATAGTTTGGAACTGTTAAAAAGTCCGGATAATCATAATAAATCAATCCTAGATTTATCGACGGATGTTCTATTAGAAAATATCGAAGTATAAATTTCACTTCATAAATAGTTTAAGATTTAATGCAGGAAATTTTGCCAGATATCAAAAACCTCCTCGTTTCTTCATCATATTTCAATTCAAAATTATCGACACATATCACGTTGTAAAATGCCGTTATGGTGGAAAAGATTGCGCGATTCTCGGCTGGTTAAGCCTTGAATCCTTATAGAGAGCGTGTAGGATTGCCGCCAGATTAAAGAATGGTCTTCGGGCACGGTAGCGAGTTTCTCGATCCTCTGTGAGAATTTATTTATTTTATGTAGATATGTATGTGAGATTTGTGGCTTTGTTTTTTGTTTTATTAGTGCAAGTAGTGGAGACTGATGATGAAATTTAGCCAACATCGCCCCTCCAGCAGTGTGGATGTTCAGGATCATGATGGAATATTTATGAAAATACTTCATCGACCATTATTTAGATTAGTTTATTACTATTGGGCGTAGTTCGTAAGTATAAATGTATTTATCTGTGTGAATATATCACATAAAATGTTTTAAGCTAGATTATATTTTGCATACGTAGGGTCTGTCGAAAGTTTGGGGTCTAATCCGTTCATATCGAAGCGTCGTTCTCCTGAACATCTGGCTCAAGGGGTACAAGTGACCCAGCCACTTAATGAGGTAAAAGGGTGAAGTCCCTTGAGGACCATACCTAACTTAATTAAGGACCGATGTGGTTCTCGAAAATGTATACACTGTAGTGCTATACATCTGTATATTTACATACAGGATTTACAGATTGGAAACACCCCTGTTTCTCTTAAAAATCAGAAATTGGGCGCCAACAACCTACTCTCGAGCCCGCTGTTTTTAGGCCGAATGTCATCCTTACTCGCTCCCTGAAAGTTAGGGTGCAGTCCCCCGACCGTGATGTTACTGAGAAACAATGAACTGGATTCGTTAATATACATCGAAATACACTATGCTAAAATTGTATATTTCTGGGCTTTTAATCAAAATTGTTCAGTTGTAAAAAAAATATTATTATGAACAGACTAACTGCTTGATGTGGACAAGAGAAGGTGTAACGAAAGTCTCTGCCGGTGAAATAGTTGTAAAACAAGGATACGTGTTTGAACAGCCGGAAAGAAAAAGTTATTGATAATGGTATGAATTTGCCCTTGGTTCACAGTCAATAAAACACACTTTATTAAGGCTCATGCAAATATTTCGATTGTAGAAGAGAAAGTTTTGTTGAGGAATATGTACTGAAGCTCATTAGTAATTTACCGACTTTTAGGAAAGGTTCCTTTGTTAGTTTTAAGATGATATAATATTGTATGTAATATTATATATCGTGGTCCGGTTGACTAAATAACTTATTTCAGTTTATTAATCTTTATGTAAGGTATTGATTGAAATGAAAACGTTAGAGTCACGAGAGGGATTCGAACCCTCAACCTTCCCCTAAATACGCCGCTGCTCTAACACTTGAGCTATCGTGACTTCGATCCATTCGGACACCAACTCAAGGATTCGATTCTCGACGACAAATGAATCCCGGATCGAATCCTGATTACACGACATTTGAAAAATGGCAAAAAGGAGGGAAAATTTCGAAAGGTAGGTTCAGTTGGTGTCCGAGTGGATCGGAGTCACGATAACTCAAGTAGCAGATTAATGGCGTATTTAGCCGAAGGTCGTGGGTTCGAATCCCGCTCGTGACACTAACTTTTTTCATTTGAACCAATACCTTAGATAAGGAATTAACTGTATGGAATGTTGAAATATTACAGATAGCCATGTCAGTAAAAAATAGACAATTGATGGTTCTTGTTTTTGCTTACATGCCGAGTAATTATAGATCAACATACCATCCAAAAGTTACCGGTTATTCATTATTATTTCGGTTATTATTTTTTCTTTAAAAGTCATTTAATATTAACGAAATTGTACATCACTGGTGGTATAATTTATTATAATGGAGATATAGATGTACAAATAGGAATTACTATAATCAAATGAGTCATAATCACCACATAATCAAAAAATTAATGTACGAACGCTGGATGAGTATATATAAAATTATTTGAACAATATAACATCACGGCGTCATTTCTTAACTATTTTCAATTGAAATTCGACAATTTATAAAAAAAAATGTGTAAACTTGACAGAGTGCCACGATCTAATGGTCAAATCGGCAACGGTCACTACCAGCCGTTATCTGACCAAGATCGGAGCTGTTGATGCGTTTAAAACGAGAAGACCAATCGTTTTGGTAGATATAGGATATTGGAATTTAACGACGTTTTCGATTATAAATAAAATATAATTTCCTCTTTAGGATAGTTATGCAACGTCGTTGGACTAACGAGTTGATAACAATGGCACATCTTTCAGGATCAAACAGGGAAGGGATTACGTCAGGTCAGAGGATCGTGATTTCATTTCAGTTCCCTCTAGGGTGTAATTCCGCGCTCAAGGTTTAAACCGAGTTCAGATGAATGTCAAAATCCCGCGACAAATAATAAACTCTCGAAAGTCTCACGTCCCGATGATTTTATGGAGTGCGCTCGGCGATAGCATCTTTCCCATCGTGGAAAATGATGTCACGTCTTTGTTCTCCGAAGTGGAATCCGAGTTTTCTCAATATCCGCTTTAACATTCTCCTTTGCGGGTTTCCTTTTGTGCAACCACATCCTCGACACCCGATAGGACCTAATTAGAACAGGCTGGAGTTCTTACGCGCTGAAGAACGGTTCTGAACGGCCAGAACCAACGCGGCGCCGTCGCATAGGGTCTGATCCTTAAACGTGTTTTCACAGCTGACAATGAGTGGGAACCATTTTAAATATTCATCGACACGTTTTGTATTTAATGCCGTTTTTCCCTACTCGTGGAAATGAAGGTTTTGTTTCCTCGGCACGTTGGACCATGACCTTACCTAGGATGTTCGGCATAAGCTCGTTATTCTGCACCAGGAGATTGCTCAGCCATCAAGGTTCAAGGACCGTTGCGTCAGCAGACGTTCTATTATCATCACACGTTCTCATAGACTGAAATGAACTGTTGGTTGGACCAGGTTAATGTTTTCTCCCGACAGGAAACAAAGTGAACTTGCGAATTGCATAATCCCTAGGCTAGCAGCAAATGGTTAGACGTCTCACAAAATCGTGCTTGTTGGTTGTGTAATAAACAAATAAACGTTCAATGGAAAAAATATCATATTTCTTGATGGTTCTACTAACCTCTAAACATCGTTTATCCTTTTCTACACATATTCACTTATAATTTATAACCATAACCATGTAAATGTTGATGTCAAAAACAGTTTTAAACAAATATGAAAACTGTTTGGTTTTATGATTGGAATAGGTCAGATGGTGGATAACTGTGCTCACCTACAGACAAATGTAGACTTTCATTTACAAATAAATTCTGGTCCTTGGAATTATCTTTGATTTTGTAATTTGTTTACAATGGGAAAATACATATTTATGTATAAAATGCTTTTTTAATGGTTAATTTTAAGTTGAAAGAAACCAGATATTCGGTAGTTGAATTTATTATTAATGAAAATGAACGAATCATAGTTGAATATATTAACCACGGAATACCTGGGTTCTTTCAACCTAATATTTATCATTATAAAAGTTAATCTCTCCGTGAACTTAACATTACGAATATTTATGCATATCTGATTGTGCATAATCATTTCTACCTCCTACACTTCACCCAAATGAGTGCGATGACCTAAAAAGTGTTAATGCTTCTTGAAAACATGTTCAATTTACATAAAATGAACACGATCGAAATACATGCAGCCACCAAAAAAGTCTAGATCAAAGCGGGGAGCACACGTACCCAATGCAAAGCTATGCGACGCTACCCGACACATTGTCTCGTTTTCATAGGGTGTACACATCTATGCGACGTCAAGCGCACGCCACATACAATCACACAGCGTGTATCACAAATCAGTATCACAATCGCAACACCTCTTTTGTTCTTAATGAATTATTTTGAGCAAAACCATGTAATAAATTATTAGTTAAATTTTATGAGCACAACCGTGTAAAAAATTGTTTGTTAATGTTAAGTTAAATAAAGTTATTCCGGTGTTTTGATCGATTTTCTTACTAACTATCATAATTAAATAATTTTTATAAAAACTTATGAATTTTTGATCTCTTTTAATTTGGTTTACATTGAAATAGGAATGTTGTAATTAATATGACAAAATTACATATGCATAGTTTCAAATAAACTACAAAAAATATGAGCGTCAAATATGTGTTCAGACGGATCTTACGAAACGGATGATGAAAATGGTGTAATTTTATGAGTAAAACCACGAAATAAATTGTTAGTTAAATTTGATGAGTAAAACCGTATAATAAATTGGTAATTAAAAAATTATAACAAAAAATGATATTCCAGATGTTTTGATCACGTCTTAAAATAAAAATTAGTGAATTTTTGATCTCGGTTAATTTGGTTTATTTTAAAATAAGTATGTTGTAGTTAATATAACGACAATATTACATGTAGTTTGAATAAAAGTATGAGTGTTAGGTTCTTTTGTACTGTACTCGATGCTACCCGACGAAAATCTGGACAGTGGGATCGCGTAGCGTAGCATCGGGTAGAGTCGCATAACTTTGCATAGAGTAAGGGTGTTCCCCATTTTAATATTGGTTGGAAATACAATCCAAACGAGTCCGTCGGTGGCTTGGAAAACCTTGTATTTACTTGGGCTATTATTGCATTGACTTGCATTCCCAAGCAGCTTATTTTCCATCATAAATTAAAAAAAGAGCTTCCTGGAAAACCCTTTCAAAAACGAACAATAAAACGACCACCAAAATAATTGAATAAAGCTTTTCACAAAATCTCGACATTGGTTTCTGATAGATCTAGAATTATTACGAACGTGTCTATTTAAAAAAAATGGGACAACGACGCTGCGAAATAAAATTCCATTCTCCACTCGCCCAGGGACGGCATGTTTTAAATGGTTCTTCTATAAATGGACAATTACAAAGTGTACTTCACCAGTTCACATTTCTTTATCGGTATAACGCTGTGAAAATCGTTCATTTCCAATGAAACAACTTCGTAAATCTACAGTTTATAATAATAACTACTTCCTCAATTTTCCCTTTGCTATTTTAATAAGTAATTTTAAATATGTTTTATCATTTAGATCCAAGATAATTTCAAAATGTAAGCGCAAAACCTAAAGTCAATTTATCTCATGTCTTATTCAATGCACTAGCATACTTTCTCGATTATTTTTCTAAGTCCTAAGGACAAATATCTACTTAAGAAAAAAAAAAGGAGTAGGAATGGTATACTATTTTCATTTAAAAATTTGCTACTTGTGGTCCAGAACGCAAAATATTACAGCGGCAATTTCAGTAGCTCAAAGATCATGTTCTTAAGTTCAATTATATCTGAACAAATGATAGTCATAAAGCTCACTATAGAAGGTCAAACAAGCATAGCATCGAATTTGAACAACACCAGCAAGACCCCCAAAAGCGGTGGGATCTTTGGGTTCCAGGCCACGCTGGAATGGAGGGAAATGAACGAGCGGGCGCCCTTGCAAGGACACCGCAAGCAGGTCCATTCTATAAAATATGAATCTTATCAGGGACTTTTTCGGCTTAAAAGTAAAGATGAGAAATATGCATATCTTTCGCGAGTCGTAATTCGTAATAAAATACGTTCGAGGAAAATAAGAAAACATAGACGAATTTTGATTCAACGGAGGGTTGTAAGTGTAGAATAAGGTGTGCGGTATCTCTTGAATTGCGGAATGCAATGAACCAAATCAATTCACTGACTTTATTGGTCTTATTCAATGGCTTAAGATGCTTACGTAATTCGGAGATTCTGCAAAGAAGAAGCAAAACGCCGACGCAGCAACTCAGCTCAGCAGGATAAAGTGTTTCGGGACCAAAAACGAACTATAGAGATTAAAATAACACTGCGATTGGTGCACATAAAAAACATATTTATACCATAATTACCTCTGTCTACTAATCTACAGTAAGTGTAAAACGTCAGAATTTATTAAGAGTAATTTAACTGAACACCATGTATTGAACATTTTACATGACCATACCAATGCCACTAGCTACTCATCTACCAATCTACTGACTAACTGGATATCACGTTCTGGACAATAAACTAGTTCTACATACTTTATTCTAGCGCTTTATTACTCATTTATGATTCCATGATTGTCCTACTCCATGTCTTAAGTCAAGAATTTGCAGACTCTGCCGCCTTAAACCTGTACCTTAAACTATATACCACGCTTTGAAGAGAAAATATTTCCTCACTTATGACATAGTCGCGTAGAAAATAATATTTCTACGATTAAAGAAAGTAATAAAATTCGTGGTACTCAAAATATTGCACTGCTTTAAATAGGACGTACAGATCATGATCTACGGTACTAAAGGTCAATTTGCATTTTCCAATTTTCCAAGAATTAAGGAATAAGTTCATTATATTTTAATCTTCGTTAGTTAATTTTGTCTAATAAGCAAAGCCGGTTCGTGAAAGACTAAAACTTTATGAAACGTTGCGTATTTGATTTAACAAGAAATTTGACATGGTTATCAGAATCGAGCTTACATAGTAGTTTCTATGTCTTTGTCTTTTTTTATATAGAAGAAGAAAATACCATTTCAAGGAAGTTTAATTTAAATTGTTCAAGGTTAGAAATTGTTAGACCAGTTGTTATTTATAGTTGGCTCAGAATCGCTGTCTTGCACAAGAGAGAGCGCTCTTTCGCCCGTAACGTTGTGGAAACATCGACTTGGATTCGACCGCAAGTTCGGCAACAGTCTCCGTTTACCTCGGCAGACACACTGCGAACGATTTTTAATATGATTTCTAATCGTTTTGAAATCCGGGTGGCAATTATTTTAATAATTCGGCAGGATTTCGGCCTGCGGAGGAGCGGGGGCGGCGGAAAATAATATCACGTTCCGTCTCTCGTCCGACCTTGCAATGACGACCGGCACCTCTCCCAGAAACTTTCACCCTCGTTAGGCCCTATCTCACATCTTTTTAAAGTTCAACCAAAATTCCGTAGTAGTGAGAGGATTAACTGGCGAAAAACAATTTGAAATTTTTTAGTTTATTTGAACATTGCAAGAAACCACAATTTTGCGGGAAATATAAAAGGAATCTAGAACCGATTCTATTTACCCGAACATCATTCTACAATATATTGATTAGATCTTTACAAATCAATGAATTATTAATGTACTATTATAAATCATGGCCGAATAAAACATTTTCTTTGGGTTTAAACACGGGTCGTATTTCCTTGCGATTTATAGCTGTGTTGATTGCAGAAACCTTGATGTTCGAGTATCCACTGACATTCGAAAAGAGTGAATCCTCGTGAGAATAATGGGAAGGACGAAAAACCAAATTCAATAAATAATAATCAATAATTTTTATAAACTATTTCTTCAAGTAAGAACATATAACATGACACAAGTGGTTATTAATGAAACTTTATGAATAATAAATTACCAATTATATTATTCGAGTGCAAACTGACAATAAACAAAGAACAGGACCAGAAAATTTGATCTTTTTACTTCGTTTCCCTGCTCACCTTGAGGAAGGGTTGCCGTGGCAAATGTCAGTCCCGTACAATTCCAGAATTCGGTTAAACTTGGCACAAGTTTCCCTTCTCGTGTTTCTCACCGGAGTTCAAGATGTATTGGCCGATTTGTTCAAGACAGTTATGAAATGGAGGTAAATCCAACCCACTCCTCCATGACAATGACCTCAATTATGCCTGCAATCCATCTCATGAAATGTCATCAACCGCAGACAATAAGAAAAGAAAAAATCCTAGCCGATCTATCCGTAATCGAATCTATACCATCGTTATTACAAACTGAAAACATGTTCTCAAATGTACATCTACATTTTTTTGTGAGCAAATAAAATAACAAGTATAATACTTATGCTACTAAACAAGGCTGTTAAAGACCTTTCATGACATTTTTCCGTGTTGTGTGTGGAGTGATGAAACTGAAATTTGGCCGTTACTCATTTTAAAATATCTTCGCTGGGGTAGACCGTACAACTGTCTATACAGACACGTGAAGATGGCGAAATGCCAAAACTCATCTGATATGCTAGCCCAGCGAGGATAGGTAGACAAAACTGACCGATAACGTCTAAACTAAAAAATTAAAAATTGGTTATCAACTGTCAATAAAATCAAAAAACACTTCCAATGAACTGCGTATGCAACGTTGAATGCGATTTTCCCACGCAGTACCTCCATCTCATCTTTAGCATTGTTTCCGTCTTCCTACAAGGCTCAATCTTAAGCCCAAACGAATTTATAAAGTTTCTGCTATCTTATGGTTTTGGTATGTCTTTAGCGTGGCGCTAGTTATAAATTGTACCCTGGAAATCATACTATCGTATAGGGAAAAAATAAAGTAGAAATCAGGATGTTATTTGCAATTTTTCTAATAGATTAGATGTGTACTGACATTGTTTTTTATTCTTTTACGTTTTCCATTTGAATTCGATATTTCTAACCGCTACTTTTTAATGGTTTTATTATTTATTAGTTTAATATATTTGTTTAAAAATATGTGCCTTCTTATTTGTTCAATGTAAAAGCAAAACTCAGCATTCATGTACATTTATTTTCGAGCGCTTAGTGGTTATTATGAATAAGAAAGGGAAAATATGAAAGTAGCTTGGAATGTAGTTTAAAAAAATTCATTTCAAAAACCACAAATATACGCCATTATCGACATGCGTAATAACGGGGTTATATCCACAGTCGAAAATCGAATGCAGGTACTGAACGGCCAATGGATTTACCAGACCACAATCACTTCGGGAGTGTTTTTTTTTTTTCCAACGGTTTCGCATAATTTAACACATTTTATAATCTAGAGTCGATAAATTAATTCGCTACCAGATGATAAGGGGTCAAAAATTATTTGAACTGTGCCAAATTAACAGGCGATATCGAATAACACGTTTGCATTTCTAGACGAGATAGGTAATTAAACAGGGACTTGCGCAAGTACCAGTTGGCGGTAGAAGGAACAAAGGCGTAGGGGAAAAAACGCAAGAAAGCCGTTGGTCAACGGGGTGAAAGATTTGGTGTAGCCGACCTTGACAGCTATCCTTGAAAGGCTCTTTCCCGTTTTTATCCCCATGGAGACCGGACCGGAGGACAATCGCGACGAGACGACCCTTTCGAGATCGAGTTGGAAAGGACGGGAGCGGATTACTTAGATTCCTCCGAGGTGAGTTCGTCGAGACGTACTGACGATGAAAAGGGCAAGACTCCTCGGCTCGAACGCGCATGCAGGTTGCATAACTCTCGGAATGTTTCTCGGTCACGCTGATTCAAGAGCGGATCCTCCGTACAGAGCCTTCTGTCTCCTTCACATTCTCTTTTCTTAACCGTTCAGTGATATTATCCTTTCATTTGTTGTTGAAGTTTTATTTTCAATCTTAAAACTGAACAACAACTTCCGGTCTGGACAAGGTCGAACAAATTGAACCAGTTATACCATTTAGCAATGTTACTGTGGAAGATTATAAATTTCATAGATAGTTGCATTGATTTAGAAAGACGGTGTATTTAAAAAACTTATCTAAAACGCATGTACACAATAATAAATTAAATATATTGGAATAAGTAGCAAAATGTAATTTTTTTGTTTTTTCCATCGAGGGTTCTCAACAGCAGAGGTTATATCAACCCTTGTGGTACGGGTGTTTTTGAAGAAAGCTCATTTGTAAGTATGTCGTGTTCGAATACATGGCCGCCGGATCGCTAGATTCGAACCCGCAACCTTTACCTTACAGTGATGAGCAGTGATAGCCTAAACCATTGCGGCCACCGTCGCCCCAAAATGTAATATTGCCTATCTGTAATGCTATTTATCTATCTATCTATTTATTTTGTTTATTTATTTCGTTCGATTTATTTATATAGTTTTGATTTTAGTTTATCTTGAGCATAGTCATCTCTCTCTCTCTCTCTCTCTCTCTCTCTCTCTCTCTCTCTCTCTCACCCTCAGCATGTCACTTTATACTTTATACGTTGTACCTCTATGTACTTGTATATCATCTCTTTTAGATTGATGGTCGACTGTAAGAGATGATCAAACCTTTTTTATATCGTTTATATCGAGGTATCATATCATTATGTTCCCGCAAGGTTATAATATTTTTTGAAAACAATTTATCATGTTGGTGCAAATGAGTAGAGACGATAAGTTCTTTTATCTTGACTTTTGTTAGAAATTGGAGGACAAGAGTATATTTTGTTTTTTAACGTGCGTAAATGACCAGGGATCGTACACAAAAAATAACGATGGCCGAATTCTACGTCCGCTTGGTACCCATCCGGGAAAGACAGGTGGTCATTTATTGTACATCAGGTGTTAAATTATCGTCGGAAAGCAGATTGAGTTGGATAACGAAACAGCCAAAAAAGTCCACTTAGCCCTGCCGCTTGGTACGTGAAAGGCACTCCGTCCTTCCGTGTAACTACCATGAATGCTACAATCACGTCTCCAACTTGTCCAAACCTAATAGCTCCCAGTATCAATTAATAGTCTCGGATCGATCCGGCTCTTTATGTGGCAGGCTTTGTCAAGTCCATTGTTCGGTGTATAAAAGTTCACGCGAAGGAGACGTTTCAATTAAAATAGGTGGTAGAATGAAAGGACTGTGATATTCTGTATCCTATTTTTTTATTCTAGTTTCATTCATTCAAGTCGTTTTTTAGTATAACTAAATTAACAATTGATTGCCAGGTCTTCACTTTAATTAATGCATTTTATTGAATCTCATTTGAATAAAATGTGAATTGAACAAATGTTTAACGCTCCAAGTCTGCAGCATTTAATTTGATTTATCCGCGGCCTAGGGACCATGAGAAAACACTGTTTTGCGGCTTAATTGCCAGTTGTCCCGACACATCTCTGGACATCTTAAATGTTCAGATGATAATAACTGTATTTAGTGTAGCCAGCTTCGATTTGTTTGTAAGGCGGTTTTGAGTTATTTCCAAGTCTTCTCAGGTTATCAACTTTGTATTTTCCTGTTGACCTTACGGAATGAAAGTGCGTGGCGGGGTTTTTTTTGGTCTTTTGCGACACCTTTAACCAATTCCAAACTCAGCCTAGACATCTGTTAAAATTTGGGAATTGTAATTTTTTCAAATAACTTGATTAGAGGGTAATGTAAGTGTTTAACAATTTCAATCTTTCTATTTTATATTAATGAATATTTCCAAACCTTTTTAAAAGTGTTTTAGGAACATAAATCATTCATTATCTCATTTTATTGAAACGTTTCCAAAAATGAAACGAGTGTGAAGAAGGAAGGCTAGCACCATCGCGATTTTCAATAAAATTACATCTTGAATAGTTGTATATTCATGAAAAAAAAAACACCTTAATAAGATTTTTAAATAAGCCAACAACCAGAAAGGAAAAATAGTAGCATAATTATTAATACATAGTCTTCATTCCCGGCCCTGGATTCATCGAAAATAAGTTTCGCCGATCCAAGATCGTGGTCAATCGATTCGGACTTCAGCCGTCATATCTTTCTCCTTGGGAATGCCAATTCAATATCCTTGCCCATTGGACTCGCGATGGGATAAAACCACCGAATAGAAAGTGGCGAAATCACATACTTTTGAAGTTTAAATCGACCATTTTTTTTCTGACGATTCGACCTGTTGTCCGGTCCCTGATGGGAATAATTCACTTTACGGTCTCAATCTGACAAAAGCAACAAAAATTAACTTTTAAAACGAAAATTTAGGCAGAAAATTTCTAATATTGTGAATCTTGGACACTTGTCTATCGACAAGCCAGTCACGAGCGATTTTAATTTTTTTATTCTAGTTCTTTGAAGCCTCACTCGCTAAAATTTTGGCCCCTTTCCATTACGCATTTGGTTTAGTTTTGATTATGTCCTTGTTTAAAATGTTCCATAGCTAAAAATTACAAGGATTAGTAAAGCAAGTTTACCAGGCTAAGAAATGATCGAACAAAAAGTAATAATTTTTCAATATTTTTGCAATTATTTTGTCATATTCCTTCAAAAAGGCAGTTATTTTAAGTAGTTAGATATACGATTTTGCAACTTGCAAATATAAAACGCAAATTTTGCCGAGAAATGTTTTATGCTCAATGAATAGAGAGAAAACAGCCACACATATCATCTTCGAATGTGAATCAATCGCTCAATAGAGAATAATCAGCATACAAAAAAACCCATGGGAATGGATTGTAGCAAAGAAAGTGCTCGTTAAACGAGGATCGAATCGGAAAATTGAACTAAGCAAGTAGGAAAGCGCAATAATCAATAAGGCTGCAGTGCTTGTGGAACACTTCCTGGTCTCCTTTCATCAACATCAATATCATCATGCATCAAACGACATCGATTTTTCAAAAAATCTTTCTTCATCTTGCTTTCAACACAATATATTTCTAAATCATCTGCATATTTCAATGTTGAATATAGCTTACAGAAAACAAGTTAATCCTATGTTAATAATCCATCAATATTATAATAAAAATTATGATAGTGTTGAATGCTCCGTATATTGGATTTTTTTTAGATAAAAAGTCTAATTTTTTTAAACATTGAAATTAAAACGAGCCCGTAGGCCGACTTGTTTGTTGGCACACGGCCCTTATTTATGCAGTTACCATTGAAAAACTACCGAACGAAAGTAGTTCTGAGATAATATCAAACGGATTGACCTTGAACCGACGCTTTTGAACTGAGGCCGAACTTTCCCAAGAGCATATGTAGGTCGAAAAGTGGGAAACAAAATAGAGCAAGAGAGAGAAATTATTGTTTCGGGGTGCTAAAGTAAATACGAGTGAGGGCGGACGATCGGAGATAATTTATTGTAAAAGCCGACCGTCCGTCCTTGGTGAAATAAAGCCATTGGGACATTATGTAAACTTAATAAAGGGCTGACTTTTGAGTTATGTTTATTTGATTTTTTATCCTGTGTAGAAATCAGAGCAGTATGTCAATAAAGGCCAGTCTACTGTATGAGCAATTAATGGTTCTGCATTGATCTTGGAACAGCTTTGAAACTTGAACTGCTCACAAAGTGACAAATTACCTTCATTAGATGAATAGCATATTATTTAAGTTTTGACCCAGCGGAAGATTGTAAATATTATGTTAAAAATTGAAATAAACACCACAAAAATATTTTTCACCAAATTTGTCGCCCGTCTGATAACATTTACCTACATTGTCCATAATAAATTTAAAGAAATTATATTATTCGCATAGTAAAATAAAATGTTAGTAGTTTAGTTGAAGAATGTGAATGGCTCATTCCTTTAGGACCTTTTGGTTGTGTTTTTTCTGCAAAAGCTCGTTTTTGTTCCTTAAGCTTTAAGAGTTCAATTTCACAGATGATTATCAAAAAGACTAAATATTATTTTTCAATCGGTTTGTTACAAATTTGAATTTTATTCTTAAAAAAAATTGAGTCGCAGAAAGTTTTATATTTCACCCCTCCCGTAATCCTAAAACTGCTTTGATATTCTGACAATTATAAGCGTCGTTGAGAGAGTTTTGAACTTACGATGAAGACGGTTGTCATGACGGGTGCGGGCACATGTTCACAAGAGGTTATCCGTCACTAGACTGGCTTTGGAGTGAGCCTTCGCCGGCTTTCTTTCCTTCTGCTCAATCCCCTCTACGCCGGGAGATTGTACCGTGTTGATTGTCTTTTTGTCTTCCGAGATTTGATGACGTAATAAAGTGTCGCTTGTGCTAATTAGGCCGTGATCTTGAATTGAAAAAGTTGATGGAACCTAGGAAAACGAAAAATCGTCGTACATTGATCAGCGGTCATCTTAAAGAAGAAAGGGCAGTCTATTTGTAAGACATCTGTGGATTGTCCTCCATTCTACGCCAATCCAATACGTTGCTGAATACGAAAATTACTCTTAAAATTTTATAACTGTTACAAATCTCAGGGTTGTTTCTCTTCGGAGGCACTTTATACAAACCTTCATTTATCAGGCCCAGACTTATGATTTCAGCCACCTTCTTGCGCTTGTATTCTCAAATAAGGTGGTCATATTAAATTTTAAAAGCTTTTTTGTTTTGTCTTTTGTTCAATTTATAACTTTGAATTTTTTCCCTCGAGGGTTCCCATCAGCAGAGGTTATATAAACCCACAGCGTGCTGGTGTTTTTGAAAAAACTCCCGTATAAAGTATGTCGGTTCGAATGCAACAGCCGGGAGTTTTACCTTACAGAGATGAGCACTGTGTCAACGCCTAAACCGTTGCGGCCGCCGACGCCCCCCGTAACTATCTTTAAATCTTTACATGCCAGTTCAGTAGAATATACGACCTATTCACACCCGGACGTTTGGCTGAATCATTAGGGAGAGGGGATGACCCTTGGAACAGTGCTCGAGATGGGCAACCGGACGACTCCGCCCTGGGTCCAACCAGCCTTACCGGTCCGCAAAGCTCTCGCTGTGTTACTCAAGTCGTCTACTCCGCCATACCTTCGCCGAGCTAAGCATTTCAGGTTAGCTCAAGATACGCTGGTGTTCGGTTTGACTTTACAGGCGGGTTAAAGAATGTGTGGCGTGGTCACTTCCGCCACTCTGTTGCGTTTACATGTCAGAACTGTACGCGATTTGGTACGAGCTTGGGCCCTGAAGACATTGTGTCTGTCTACCTAGTCTGCACCTCAGCGCGGTGTCTGCGGTCCATAACTGGTTTTCTTCTCTCGACCCCCTCGTAATGCTTTTGTTGGAGAGATACCACGAACTGAAGCGTCTCAGTAAAACCGTGGTTACCTGGACCCATAAGTCTGGAGGGTAATGAAAACGTGGACGAACCGGCCTCCTGACTTAACCATCGCCCTTTGACGCTAATAATGCAATAAAACAATGATTAAAAGAAGGTGGTTGAGTTAATAGGCTAGATCGATAGAGAAGCTCTCGCGTATCAAGAGCACTGGAGAGATCTGACTGTAGAAGAAGGGTACGATAGGTAGGAAGTAGAATAGGAACGATTAAGAATAGGCCATACGAGATTGTCACAAGGCCACTTCCTATGCCCTAAAGCCCACGTATGTGGCCGGTATGCAGAGAAAGGATTCTCGATTTATCCCACCCAATTGAAGTGTGCAATTCCTTGGCTCCATACAGACAGCGCGCAAGAATGTCACCCGGTTTAAGAATTGTGCTCGAGTCCGGCAGCGAGTATTTGGAAACTAGTTTAGTTTATTGTATATAGCTTGTGTCGAGAGTGAATGTATTTATTAGCGTAAATGTATGATGTAAGAATGTCTATCGCGAAATCTCGCGTACCCCACCGACCCTCAATTATGTTTTTGTAAACTGCGTAAACGTTGTGTTGAAGGGGAATGTATTTATTAACAGAAAGTTGGATGTGTGAGGTTCCAAGGCTGAATATCGACCCATCGACCCTCAATTAGAGTAGGTGTCACAATGCTAAAATCGATTCTTTCCAAAATTTATTGAGCAGAACCGAGGCAACTTCTACTTAATTTTTCCATTTAGGAAGTAATCCTATTCAAAAGGTTGATTAACAGGCGCAAAATGAACAGTTACAAACTGACTAATTGCGATCCAGTACCGTTGTTACTTAACTAATAATTAATTTAATAAAATCATTATTTGATAACATTATGATCAAACAACATGGAGTAAAACGACTGCTTACATTCTAAAATGTGTATTTTGAGCGTGTGCGTACTGCGAGCGTTTGTGTGTGTGTCGTTGCAAATATATTATTATAGGTATATTACAAGCGTCAGGTTTCATCATTCTGCAAAAGTGGTTTTAGGTGATTAGCGAGTTGTTGGTCAGTTGTAAGCTGTTTCATCGTCCTTGATCGACCTAGTTCGCCCATTCTTATTTTTATTGTTGAAACGCGACTGAATTTTGAAAAAAATAAGATTCAGCAAGAATAGGCGGAACCGGGATAATGAACGACCATCATCTGTCCATTTTTACCTAGTCTATGGACGAATAACAAAATTTTCAATTTTTCAAAAATCGCCTAGATTACAGTTTTTAAAATTGTATTTATAGGTTAAATCTTTTTTAACGAGCAAACATACTAGTATTTTCTCAAATCACTTGTTGTCATATTATTTCTAAATTAGGAAGTTTGTGTGCTCTTGTTTGCCCGTGTTGTACCTCTTCCTTCTAATATTACTCATGATAACTAAAGAGTTTATTGAAGTACACCCTACAAGTTCCACATTTAATTTAACCGCATTACATATGACAACAAGCAATCAAAATAATTTTCAATTAAATAATCTTTAATTAAGGTATTGGTTGAGAGAAAAATTCAGTGTCGAACCCATGACCTTCGGCTAAATACGCTGCTGCTCAAACCACTTGAGCTATCGTGGACTTCGATCCACTCGAACGCCAACTCCTCATCTCAACCCCACCCTTTTTGACATTTTTACCTCAACCAATACCTTAATTCGTTCTTTTTTACCATCGTTCCATTTTTGTCGGTCTAAAGTTAGCTTTCCAAAATGATTTAGATAATTTGTTACAACAGCTAAAGCCGCCTTAAAATTCATGGTCAACAGTTCCATCATCTGCCTGAGGTCATGATGAACAAATTTTTCCCCCGTAAAGACGAGTGTTCTTTAATGGCTCAATTAACAATTTTATTGTTACGGAAGCCACTGTACGCTTTTAACTGGCTTTCGGAGTTACAAAGCTTGGCTTGGTTAATGCTACAATCAATATATTATGATGGCCAAATCCCTATTTCATATAAGATGAATTGAATTAATAACAAATTGCGACCCGGTATGCAACCAATAGACTGGCTTTTTGTTCTGTTTTACGGATTAACAGGCAGGATCTGCAAAACCATCTACAAAGTTCCCTGCTGTTTTAAAACTATTGGGTGTATGTTTTTTATGCACGTATGGCTTTTTAACCCTTCGATAAACGATAAACCCTGCTGAATCACCCTTTTTAACTTTTTACTCCAGGAACTTTCCCATGTTGGCCTCATAAGAGAGAGATGCTCCGACATAAATTGCTCTAAATACTTCAGAACCTAGACCCTCCAGTGTACTTACACAGATGGTTACAAAACAAATTAAAGAACCGGTTCAGCTATATTCTGTGCAAGTTCAAAATATAAGCAATCAAATTCATTAAGGAAGCACACTTTGAATTATAAAAATAAACTACACGCGATCAATGCTTTACAACAGAAAATCCTAAACGATCAAGTTAGTCTGACATATCTTCATAAGATCAGACTTCCAAACAGCCATAAAATAACTAGCTGTAAAAAAAAGCCACATCTAAAAGAGCCAATGAATGCATCCAAAGCCTCGAAAACACAAATAAATATAGACACCAGGACACAAAAGAACTCTGGGTAATGAAACAGCAAACTAGCCATAGTAGGATCTGCAGAATCAGAATCGCAATACCTATAATTGGGATAAAATACCAAACATAGACTTCTCTGGTTTAGAACAAAACCAAACTGACGTTGTTATGGCCAGTTTAGGTATCTGAGAAAAGACCTACACATGGTTTTATGACTCCATTTGTACATGATACAATGAGGTTGAAAAAATGCCATTCATATTACCTTTGCATTCAAAGTAACGGCTCAATGGAGACCTAAGCTCGGATATCAGAAAGGCTCAGCTAAAATAATGGCATCAGTGATAGTCAACGACTTAATTCTTCTTAAGAGAAGAATCGAGTTGATTAAACTGAGCTAAGAAACTAGGAAGACGTAATATGAAATAAGCCAGAAGACCACGGGCTTGGGAGTACAAAACATCCACTTCCTATCATGACGTCGTCGTAATCATTACCATCATCAACACATCAATGTTCTCACCCATTTATAAAATAAAATAAATCCACGGGGATTTTTCTGAGAGTATCATATTTTATACGTATAAATTATCAACTTGTGAGATTGGTTGAGTGATCAGTTATAAACTTTTCTTGATCACCCTCTCATCCCCTTCTTTTTTCTTTTTTTTTTTTTTTTTTGTTGCAATTTTTGATCTTATGGATATAAAAAGTGAGGATTTGCGAACAACTGAACTTGAATCAGAATCAAACTTGATAGTGACAACAGTTGTTCAACACCTGATCAAAATAGCATTTTTGCGCATTTATTTATTCTAGAAATAAGGTGAAAAATAAATGTCAAACTTCTTTTTATTTTTACAAGCCTGCTCTAATCATCGCTTTTTCAAGGATAAAACAAAGATCAGATAATTGTTTTTAATGAAAAAGAAATAAAATTGATCGATTAGTTTAGAGGCGAGAAAATTTCGAACCGCTTCTGAATATTAATCAGTATGGGTTCATAAATAATCCAGCGATATGAATAAGATTGTGCTCGCATTATAAGCGACAGGTGGCTTCAGTACAGATGGAAGAAAGCCAGCTGAACAATTTCGCCTCTTTAAAAGTTAAACTTAACATAATCGAATTTTAAAATTTGAATGAGATCGATAAAACAGCGATGACGCGCCAATACAATCTACCTTCAACACACACCTTCAAACCTTTCTTTATATCTTTCCTTATTTCTTGATTCTATCAAAAAAGAAAGGGCAAAATAAATCAAGTTTATAATAAGGAATTTAAAATAAAGTTTATAAAAAGGAAAAAGATCGTTTACGTACTAAATTAGGGCCACTGTGTTTAACCCCCTTAATCAACAAGTAGCATAATTGATTGAAGAGTGGCAGCTCTGGGTCCCAAATTAATTAATCAAACCTTACAAGACAAATTAAGTCTTGTTTCTTTGGCAGTAATATACTTCACCCGATACTTTATATGGTAGGGTTAATTTATAAACCAGGATTTATTGGAATCCAGAAGCAGATGGCATTTTTTTTTTTTTTTTTTTGATACGCTATTAATACAATTCTTTCCTTTTTTCGCTTTATATATGTAATAAAATTTATCAGATTTTGTTTTTGTCCTTGATGTGTAACCGTCGATGATCAGTGATTAAAAGCTCGTTGGGAAGTTTAAAGTTTATAAATTCTTTCTACTTCGATGGTTTTCATGAATAAAGATTGAATAAACAAGAATGTTTAACAAGGACAAAAAAAAGTATTGTGTAAATGTTTTGCAGTATAAATTAACTGGTAAATAAAATGCGTGTAAAACAATTGCAACAAAGCTTCGCAATGCTTTCTTATGCAGTCTCACGCTTCAATTTGTTTTGCATTTTATGATAAACAAATCTCACATTCAGTTTATAGAAATTCATGCAACAGCTATCGTTTTAAAGTGGTTACGTTTAAACTATTTTCCAATGTTAATTAGTAATCAACATATCGTAATATCGTAAGCAGCGATAAGCGGTCCCAGAAACTTAAATAACATCGAACTACATCAGCAATTTTTTTTTTTAATGAGTGGTATATATTACGTATTTACATATTTATGTAAGTTTATGAGCATGAAGAGTAAACAAAACATTTAAATGTGAGGTTTCTCCGTGTGGTCTGCGTGGTGATTAACCAAGTCGTTACCGATCATTTTGGTCAACCTATCTTCGCTCGGTTAGATTGACACGACGACCAAATGACAAAAAATATTGTCTAGACTTCCTAAAGGAAGGATTGAGACGATTGCACTGAACCAAAGAAATAGGCAAAGTACAATAAGACACAAAGCTGAAGTTGTCGTGGATCATAAACCCCCACTTCCTGGTCTCCTTTCATCAACATCATCATCAACATGCAATAAACGACATCGATTTTCAAAAGAAAATGTTCTTTATCTTCCTCACTTGCATGTCTCCATTCATCATCATCATGATCATCTGTTAAACAGGATGGTTGAATGTACAACTAAGTATAAATGGATCATGTAAAAAATAAACTTCTCCTTTCTAGAGTAAACAAAAAAGTAAGCCGCGGAGATTAAGTAAAGTAAGCTCTCTATTTTTATAGTATATGTGCCAAAAAGGTTAACCTACCACATTTGCTCTGAAACTTAGAGACAAATTCATAAGACCATTAAGTTAAGTCTTTCGTCAAGCCATGATTTTAAACGTATAAATTGACAATTTTTTTAACGAGATTATACGAACCCTGAGAGTGCCGATGTTTTTGAAAAAATCCCATTTCTATTATGTCGGGTTCGAATGCAGGGTCGCTGGACCTTTACTTCACAGGGATGAGCGCCGTGTCAACGTCTAAATCGTTGCAGCCATCGTCGCCCACGTAAAACGGATGCTTTATGAGTTAATTAAGTAGATTATTTTTGACTGGGAAGAATTCAGACTCATATTTTTCGGGTGTTCAAAACAGTGACGACCGTGCTTTGGGGAAAAAAAACATTTGTATGTTTGTTGGATTTGTATTCAATATTCACTATATGTTTTCCATTCTTTTCCAATCTTCCACGACCTTTACACCCTGAGTATTATTAAACTTTATTTTTCTAACTTTCAGCTTAAATTCACTAATTAATTAACACATTCTAAAGTTCGTTTAATTTGTATTATTGTATATATTAAAAATATCTAAGTAATTTTTGTGCAGTCAGTGCTTTGGTCTAAAAAACAACGAGAGTATGTGTGGCAAAAAAAGATAACAGCTGATGAAAGTCTAGAATTTGTACTTTCATCAAGTCAATGAAGCAAACCATATGTTTGATAGCATGACTTGTTCCCCTTCTAACATGTTTCGTTGAAGAAAGGCTGGGTCAAAAAATTCCAAACGGCGCGCTAGCCGGTTTTGCTCACCTTGGAGATATAACTGATAGCTTTATTGTTTATAATTGTATGATCAAATAAAAAGTCCTCGCTCTTTTCTTAATCCTAAAAGGCCACATAAGTGCTATCCACTCGAGCGTGATAACTGATAAAGTATTTCCATTGTCAGTTAATTTATCTCCTTTTGTACATTGCCAAAAAAAATTAATATTTAATCGTAAAATTGTAATATTACAAACTTGGCTTAAATTTCTAAAAATTCTTCTTCTTCGTCCTCGCAAGCATGGGAAAAATCAGTAATTATTATAATTAATCAATATATTTTTTAATTTCTAATTCGACAATTCTTATAATTAGACTCATTTTTGCTGGTACACTGAAACATAGTAGATTAAATTGAAACATTTAATAATATATCATTTCATTTAATGATTACGTGGGATTAATATA